>LQRL01107982.1:8369-20136 GCA_001703475.1 Hydroides elegans | reverse complement strand
ATCACGTGTTTCTTGATGTAAACAATAAACACGGGATACCTGCAAGTCAATGTCGTCTCTTGCTAGAACTATGTAAAATCATCGGTCAATAATTTAATGAGAAATAAATGGACGTGCTTGGGTATGAATCCCAATAGAAATAAGAAGTCAACCGTGACGAAACGATTGAAATCTAGAACCTTGACCTGAACATTTTTCGCCATCACGTGTTTTTCTTGGAAAATCATGACAGAGACCTACTTTAAATAGGGGATATTGGCATCGATGAGTTATATACATCGAATGATTTTTAAGAAAAAATAACAAATAACATGGTTTTTGGGGTAAAGTGGTAAAAATCTAACAAATAAACACTTACAATGTGATTGTTAAAGAACTGTGTTTCTGCAAACTTTAAGTTTATCATTTTGTATATGGCAAGCAAATATTCAATGTTGACAATGATTTCATCTGTAAACATTTTAACATTGATTTGCACTGTTCTCTAATATGTAATCAAACGAGTCGAAATTAAACGAGCCCTGCGACATACATGATAACTAACTCTTTCTCGCCGATATGAAAAATATCTCTCGGCTACGCCTCGCGATATTTTTCATACCGGCTCGAAAGAGTTAGTTATCCTATATATAACCACATCGGTTTTCCTTTTAGTGCTAATGAGAACATGTAATTACAAAAATCAAACTGAAGCCAAAACAAATATAGACGTATGCATCGAATATTCGGACTACATCAGGTCACTTTTGAGTTGGTCGATGATTGTACGTTTTATGGTTAGGTTTATTCACATAACATCCTGTTCCAGTCTTACATTTACCATTTTAATCTTCAATTTAAAAATATCAGTTGAATATATTATACAGTTATTGAGCAATTGGTCATCAAAAAATGTCACTATCGAAATCGGCTGCATCAAATATTCGGACAGCGTGTATCAAATATTCGGACATAATATTATTAGATATGAACCTTCAAATAATTGCAGAGGAATACCATGTGAAATTGTTTCATGACTTTTAAAAGGTATTTTAGTAAATTGTTAGGCTTTTTGGACCAATAGCAACTGACATATATTGGACGAACTTATAATCTTGGCATCCATCATGGCCCATTTTCGCGTGAACCAGTCATGAGGCTTATTTGAATCGATTAGTCGGTTTATTTAAAATGATTCATGTTTTTGTCGTTGGTAAGCTATATTTTTTTGTTACTCCACAAATGAAAAACGCCGCAAATAATGTTTCACTAATCATCGCCCCTCCCCCATCCCCGCATTTGGCCTAGACAATATTGAAACCATCCGTGTAAAAGAGGTATTTTAAAATACATATACATGTACTTATTTTGTATATTCAAAGTTATAGTGTAGAATAATGTATTCAACACCAACATAGCTGTCGCCTGTTAAACATTTTGAAAAAAAAACAAAGGTTTAAAGATAACCATATCCTTATGAGTAAGATATACATATAAAGTCGACTTGCAATTATCCTATAATTTGACGCGTTTAAATTCTGGTCTCCCTTGGTGGGTATAATATACTGTTTGGAAGAGACATCCATCTTGGTTATGTATCTAATTACTCGGATTCGCTATTTATATACAACACTTATATTTGTTTAAATTGCTTTTCTATTACATATATTTCAATATTGTAATGGCTAATTGCGGGGATGGGGGAAATAATTTGCGGCGCCTTTGATTTGAAAAGTAACAAAAATATAATACGACAAAAAATATAAACGACAAAAACATGAATGATTTTAAATAACCCGACTAATCAATTCAAATAAGCCTCATGACTGGTTCACGCGAAAATGGGCCATGATGGATGCAAGATTATAGGTTCGTCCAATATTTGTCATTTGCTCTTGGTCCAAAAAGCTAAACAATTTACTAAAATACCTTTTAAAAGTCAGGAAACAATTTCACATGGTATTCCTCTGCAATAATTTGAAGATTCATATTTAATAATATTATGTCCGAATATTTGATACACGCTGTCCGAATATTTGATGCAGCCGATTTCGATAGTGACAATTTTTGATGACCAATTGCTCAATAACTGTATTATATATTCAACTGATATTTTTAAATTGAAGAGTCAAATGGAAAATGTAAGACTGGAACAGGATGTTATGTGAATAAACCTAACCATAAAACGTACAATCATCGACCAACTCAAAAGTGACCTGATTTTGTCCGAATATTCGATGAATACGTCTATGGCAGACATTTTGGTTGTCAATGAGCAGTCAAAGGAGAAAGGAAACATTAATTTAGAATTTGTTGTTTTATAAAACGAAGAAAGTGGAAGTTGTATATTTTTAGTGAAGAACAATTTGAGCATTATTGAGCAACATATGAAATTTAGTGGATTGCATTTTTAATGTGAAATTACCCAATGTAGGTACATTTCAATAGGGAAATCATTGTCATATATACCTGTTTGTCAAATAACATGCGAAACTCTTTACTGATCTTACTTTTGCAAATAAATGTAACACAGGATTGGTATGAACAAGTTATTTGAAGAAAAAACAGCAGAACGTTGATCAATCATGACATGGAAGAAAATAGGTAAGGAATGCTCTGTTTTAGTTAAAAACGAGACTAAGTTATTTTAATTTAAAAATTTCGACGAGCTTTTCTTCAGTCATTTCTTTTTCATAAATAAAATAGAATGTTCTTTCACAGTGTTTCAATGAAGATTCAAGTGGAAAATATTTGAAAAACCAGAAACTTCAATGTAGCAAATGCAATATTGTGTGAAGTTCTAACGCTATTTTCGTTAATTGTATATAAATCAGTAGTTACCTTTTACTCTTAAGGACTAAAGGCACATTAAAAGTCCCTAAAATTATTTATATGCATTTGCATAGGTTTTTAAAAAATACACCTTTCATTGCGATTTCCAGGGCAAACCAAGTCTCTCTTCGAGATAAATAAATAGGTCAGAGTGCGTACATAATTTTAAAGGGCGATTTCCTTGACTTTTCGAGCCGACTTCCAGGACTTTTTGTAATGAAATATAACAAGAATGTCCAGGGACAAAGTGCCACACTTTGCAGAGCGGGTGTACATCATTTTCACAGGCGATTTCCAGGACTTTTTGTCGAACCATAATTGATTTATAGGACCTATAAGGACTTTCCACGAAATCAGGACTCTGTACGAACTCTGAATCGTCTATTTCCTGTTTCAACGTTTGGAAAAAATGCCAAATGGGATCAACTCAAAACAATCCCATTTGGAAAACTGGGGAACGGCTCATCAATGCAGCCAGAGCGGGAGACGCACACCGTCTTCGTCAGCTCATTAGCAAGGGCGCGGATGTGAATTATGGTGATCGGTCTAACTATACGGCACTCCATTATGCGGCCCTTATAAGACATGTGGACTGTGTTCGGGTTCTAATTGATCACGGAAGTGATATCCATACTCGGGGTGATACCGGATTAACTGCTCTACACGCTGCGGCATTTGGTGGCAGCACCGAGTGCATCAAACTGCTTATTCCCAAAGGATGTGATATAAATTCTCGGACCGATGATGGAGTGACTGTACTTCACGCTGCGGCCCAAAGTAGAAACATCGAATGCGTGCAACTACTTATCAATAAAGGATGTGATATCTATGTTCGATCCAATGACGGAGCGTCTGTACTGTACTCGGCCGCATTGGGTGGCAAGCCCGAATGCGTCGATTGGCTAATCAACAAAGGATGTGACATCAATGCTCGAGCCGCAAGCGGATTAACTATACTTCACGCAGCAGCAAGAGGTGGAAGCACCGAATGCGTCGACCTGCTTATTAACAAAGGATGTGATACCCAAGCCCGTGACTATAAAGGAAGGACTGTACTTAACGCTGCGGCCCAAAGTGGAAAGATCGAATGCGTCGAGCTTCTCATCAACAAAGGATGTGATATCCATGCCCGTGACAATGAAGGAAGGACTGTACTTCACGCTGCGGCCCAAAGTGGAAAGATCGAATGCGTCGAGCTGCTTATTAACAAAGGATGTGATATCCATTCTCGGACTAATGGCGAAGGAACTGTACTTCACTGGGCCGTATACGGTGGAAAGACCGAATGCGTCCAACTATTTGTCGACAAAGGATGCGACATCTATGCTCGAGATGAAAACGGACAAACGACACTTCACGCAGCAGCAAGAGCTGGAAGTACCGAATGCATCCAATTCATCCACGGTCTTGGCGTCGACTTCAGCTTAAAATGCAAAGAAGGTAAAACAGCATACGATTGGGCAAAACAAGAGGGTAAAACTGAGGCAGCCAAGCTACTCCAACGCCTTAGCAAGATCAAGCCATCCAACCAGCAAAAAGGTAAAAATAACAAACAGGGAGATCAGGAACCTGAACCTTCAACCAAGTTCAAAGAGCGCAGCACGAAATCCGATAGGTGCATAAAAGATCGTGAATCCAGCGAAATAACTGATGAACCCTTAGAGCAGGGAACCAGCTACCAACTCCAACAATTAAACGAGGATAAAAACCAGTCCCGATATCCATCATATAACTCGAAGCCCAATGAAATCGAGGAGAGTACGACTAAGCTGAAGGAAAAACAAAGTGGTTGCACAGGGTGTAAATCGATGCTTAATAGCCTGGTACAAGATACAACACAATTAAAGCAAAAGGTTGTGGAAATGGTAGACCTTGGAGTATATGCTAAGGAGAACGCGGCTTCGAAAGATCATATATCATCTTTGGAAACAAGAATGAAATCATCTGAGGATTTTGGGCGTCAATCAAGAGAAACACAGAGAAACAACGACAAGTTGATACAAGAAAACAGGTATTTAAAGCGAAACATTACCGCCTTAGAATTGCGGTTGAAATCGATAGAGCAGCGCGAACGCGGATACAGTAATCTTCCACACGTGGCAACACCGCCGGAGGGATTCGATATTGGCAATGTGGTCGGAAAAGGTAATCCAATTGTGTATCAAACATTAATAACGGTCAATTTCACAGCCTAAGTCTAGACCAGGCTCCCGTTTGTTGTAACATTGTAACCAAGTCTAAACATAGGCTTTGAAATTGACCCTAAGGGTCAAGTCTAGACTAGGTTTCAATGTTATATTGTTGTAACCAAGTCTAAAGCTAGGCTGTAAAATTGACTATTTAATTGACATTTTTATTTACATGAATGTATTATATGCACCGAAAATCGATGGTTACTAGAATTATTATCAGTATGTTAACATATGGAAGAAAATATCAAATGATAAATTCATTCATTGTCAACTCAATATTTTTTTCTCACTATTTGATCCTGCTTACAGATTATATGCAGCCGCAGATGGAAGAGATATTCTGCAACAAAACTTTCCAAGCCTTCAAGGAATATGCAGACCCAGTCCTAATAACAGACTACTTATGGGCGAAACACATCATAACGGAGCGGCAATTTCAAGAAATCAAGGCCCAAACAAGCGACATCGGCAAAGCAGAATACCTCTGGCTGTTGATCAAGCGGGGACGATATTACCTGGATGCCATAAGAAAGGCCTCGATGGATACCAACCAAGGTCAAATAGCCGCGCTTTTGGAATGCACTAGCAGGTGTGTTTGTGTTATTGTACCTCCAAAATAGATAATGAGAGTATAGCCTTTTGTGCGACGATCTAATAATCATATAAACAATATTTTTTTTTAACCTTTGACAATTCAAAAAATATATATATTTATTGATATTAGAATCACTGCTATCGGAATTCAATTTCTATATCTTCATGCTCTGATTATGAATATTTTGAGCTATACACCCGTGCAACGTTTGCATTTACACCGTTTCAAAATAGCTTTCCTTGATTTTGCTGGATGCTGGTCATACATTGGTAATGACGGTGAAGTTTTTCAGAATGCTTAGAGTGTCACCTGGATATTTCTTTGCTTTCAGAATGGAGAAATTGGTGAATTACCAGGACGTGGGCGTACACATTCCAAATATGACAATAAGGAAACCAAGAGGGTCTTTACAATATGTTATCATGAAGGAATGGACTATCTATGCAGGTGTTTCGGTCGCCATTTTCATCGCAGTTCTAGGAATTCTTCTATGCGTTTTCGTACCAACTGAGAGGCTATTTTAGTAAAACACACTGCAAATGATGGTACTCCTGATATGAGAGAACAGTCGAGTCGAGGAATAAGATACGATTGAGATGAAATATGCTATAAGCGCAAACTTTTTCAAACTATATTAATCTTTTTTTAGCATTATTTCGATTTTTCGGTTGAAATATTGTTAAGCTAGTTTAAGCTAGATTAATCTTTTTTGGTATACGAGATAAGCGCAACTGTATATTATGTGTGTCTATAAATGTTTGACGTTATATAATTAATCCATACTTTAAATACTCTTAAGTTTTGGTTTATTAAGTCTTTCAAATGTTTATCCAAGATGAGATGATGAATGTAAACTATCTTTGGATCAATAAACAACTTGCATAATTAGATCAATTGGAAATAGTGTATACAAATAAAATATAAATATTATTAAAAGGTTGTTAATGTGGCGAGTTTAATACATATAAAGGCAGGAACAATGAAGTGTTTATGTTATCTATACATGTAGGCAAATACATTTTTAAATTGATTCATTGCTATTGATGAAATGCAAGGAAGTTGAGTTGCTGATAATAATTTGCAATTTGAGATTTGAAATTTAAAATACCAATGAACATATATATTGTATTAACACCAAACATAGCAAAACAGGACTTGATCCATAAATCCATATATAAACTACCCTTTCTTATCCCTTTCTTCCGTTAATTATACTGTGACATTTTTACTTATTGATCCTACTGCATATTGGCATGAGTTTTTATCCACTCATATAACCACATAGGCTTTCTTTTGAGTTTTTATGAGAACACGTAATAAAAAAAAACTTCAAACTGAAGCCAAAACAAATATAAGGCAGACATTTTGGTTGTCAATGAGCAGTCTAAGGAGAAAGGAAACAATAATTTAGAACTTGTTTTTATCATGAAACGATAGACGATAGTAGAAGTTGTGTATCTTTAGTGAAGAAAATTTGAGCAACATATGAAATCTAGTGGATTGCATTTTAAATGTGAAATTACCCAATGTAGGTACATTTCATTGGGGAAATTATTGTCACATATCCGTGTATGTCAAATTACACGGGACACTCTTTACTTATCTTTGTTTTACTAATAACACAGGTGTCAACAAGTTATTTAAAGAAAGCAGCAACACGTTGATCATACATGCCTTGGAAGAAAATCCTAAGGTAAGGAAGGCATTGTTTTATTTAAGAATAACACTTAGTTTGAAATTTGAATTTCCTATGAGTTTGATTTATCTTTAAATAATAAGGGTAAAATGTTCGATTTCAGTGTTTCAATGAGCATGTAAGTCAAATATTTTCGTTAAACCAGAAACTTCAAAGTAGTAAACGCAATGTTGTGTGTAATTCTAACTTGATTATCGTACATTGTCAATAAATATTATCAATAAATATAATTACCGTTATACTCTTTAGGCATACAGGCGCATTATAAAATTAATAAAATTATTAATATGCGGCTGCATTGTTTACCCTTTTCCTTGCGATTTCCAGGGAAAAGCCAGTCTCTCTTTGAGATAGATAAATAAGCAGGGTGCGTACATCACTTTCACTTTTTTGAGCCGAATTCCAGGACTTTTTGTTGCGAAATATAACAAGACTGTCCAAGGACATTGTGCCACATCTTGCACAGGAAACTTATATAATATTCACGGGCGATTTCCAGTACTTTTTTTGGACCATTATTGATTTCCTGGACCTTCGACGACTTTCCACGGCTTTCCGGACTCTGTACGCACCAACAAAAGTATATCCCCTGTTTCAACTTATTGGAACAAAAGCGAAATGGGAACAACTCAAAGGGATCTAACTAAAGAAACTGGGAAACAGCTCATTGAAGCAGCCAAAGCGGGAGACGTACACCGTCTTCGTCAGCTCATAAGCAAAGGCGTGGATGTAAATTATCAGGATCGGTTTAAAACTACGGCACTCTATTATGCAGCCAAGAATGGACATAGAGAATGTGTTCGGGTTCTTATTGATCAAGGCAGTGATATCCATACTCGTGGTTTGGAGGGATACACTGTTCTACACGCTGCGGCATTTGGTGGCCGCACCGAAAGCGTAGAGCTGCTCCTTGGCAAAGGATGTGATATCCATTCTCGGGCCAATGACGGAACGACTGTGCTTCACACGGCTGCATTGGGTGGAAAGACCGAATGCGTCGAGTTGCTTATCGACAAAGGATGTGACATATATGCTCAAACCGAAAGCGGAGTGACTGTACTTCACTTTGCCGCATGCGGTGGAAATACTGAATGCGTCCAACTATTTATCGACAAAGGATGCGACATCCATGCTCGAGCTGAAGGTGGAGAAACTATACTTCACTCTGCCGCATACAGTGGCAGCACCGAATGCGTCAATCTGCTTATTAATAAAGGATGTGATATTAATACCCGCACCAATAAAGGATGGACAGTACTTCACTCTGCCGCATACAGTGGCAGCACCGAATGCGTCGAGTTGCTTATCGACAAAGGATGTGATATATATGCTCAAACCGAAAGCGGAGTGACTGTACTTCACTTTGCCGCATGCGGTGGAAATGCTGAATGCGTCCAACTATTTATCGACAAAGGATGCGACATCCATGCTCGGTCCAATGGCGGAGCGTCTGTACTTCACTCTGCGGCCCGAAGAGGAAACATCGAATGCATCGACCTGCTAATCACCAAAGGATGTGACATCCATGCTCGAGCTGAAGGTGGAGAAACTATACTTCACTCTGCCGCATACAGTAGCAGCACCGAACGCTTCAATCTGCTTATTAATAAAGGATGTGATATTAATGCCCGCACCAATAAAGGATGGACAGTACTTCACTCTGCCGCATACTGTGGCAGCACCGAATGCGTCGAGCTGCTCATCAATAAAGGATGTGATATCCATTCTCGATCCGAAAGCGGAGTGACTGTACTTCACTCTGCGGCCCGAAGTGGAAACATCGAATGCATCGACCTGCTAATCAACAGAGGATGCGACATCCATGCTCGGTCCAATGGCGGAGCGTCTGTACTTCACTCTGCAGCCCGAAGTGGAAACATCGAATGCATCGACCTGCTAATCAACAAAGGATGTGACATCCATGCTCGAGCTGAAGGTGGAGAAACTATACTTCACTCTGCCGCATACAGAGGCAGCACCGAATGCTTCAATCTGCTTATTAATAAAGGATGTGATATTAATGCCAGCACCAATAAAGGATGGACAGTACTTCACTCCGCCGCATACAGTGGCAGCACAGAATGCGTCGAGATGCTCATCAATAAAGGATGTGATATCCATTCTCGATCTAATCGCGGAGTGTCTGTACTTCACTGTGCCGCATACAGTGGACAGACTAAATGTGTCCAGCTGCTCTTTAAAAAAGGATGCGACATCCATGCTCGAACCGAAAACGGACTATCTACACTACACTCCGCAGCAAAAGGTGGAAATACCGAATGTATCCGATTGATCCACGGTCTTGGCGGCGACATAAACTTAAAATGCAAAGATGGTCGAACAGCATACGATAAAGCAAAACTAGAGGGTAAAACTGAAGCAGCCGAGCTTCTCCAACGTCTCAGCATGATCAAATCAACCACACAACAAAATGGTGAAAATAACAAACAGGAAAATCATGAGCCTGAACCTTCAACCGAGTTCAAAGAGCGCAGCACGAAATCCGATAGGTGCATAAAAGATAGTGAATCCAGCGAAATAACTGATGAACCCTTAGAGCAGGGAACCAGCTACCAACTACATCAATTAAACGAGGATGATAACCAGTCCCAAAATCCACCATCTAATTCGACGACCAGCAAAATCGACGAGCAAACGGGAGAAAAACAGAATTGTTGCACAGGGCGTAAATCGATGCATAATAACCTGATACAAGATGTAACGCAATTGAAACAAAAAAGTGCAGAAATGGTGGACCTTGGAGTATATGCTAGGGAACACACGGCTTTAAATGAGTATTTCGAGCGCCAATCAAGGGAGACACAGAGGAGCAACGACAAGTTGATACAAGAAAACAGGGAATTAAAGCAAAAAGTGACCGCTTTAGAATTGCGGTTGAAATCGATAGAACAGCGCAAACGGGGAGACAGTGTACTTCCACACGACGTCGCAACACCGCCGGAGGGATTCGATATTGGCAATGTGGTCGGCAAAGGTAATCAAATTGTTTTCAAAACCTTAATAAGGGTCAATTTCACAGCCTAAGTCTAGACCAGGTTCTCGTTTGTTATAACATTGTAACCATAGTCTAGACTAAGGCTGTGAAATTGGTCCGATGAATTGTTGACTATTAAATGGACATTTTTATAATGACATATAATTTACACCGACATTCGACTATTAGTAAAATTATTTTCAGTAAGTCTATGTGGAAGAAAATTACTAACGCTGAAATCGTTTTCAATGTTTTAAACTCGATATGCATATCTTTGCACCATTCGATCCTGCTTACAGATTATAGGCAGCCGCAGATGGAAGAGATATTCAGCAACAAAACGTTCCAAGCCTTCAAGGAATATGCAGACCCAGTCCTAATCACCGACTACTTATGGGCAAAGCACATCATAACGGAGCGGCAATTTCAAGAAATCAAGGCCCATACAACCGACATCGGCAAAGCGGAATACCTCTGGCTGCTGATCAAGCGGGGTCGATACTACCTGGATGCCATAAGACAGGCCTTGATAGATACAAACCAAGGTCAAATAGCCGCGCTTTTGCAATGCACTAACAGGTGTGTTTGTGTTATTTCATCTCTAACATAATGAAGAAATAGACTACTGTATGACGACCTTAGATTTATGTAAACACATTTTCTATTAAATTATTAATAAACCTTATCAAGTCAAAAAATATATATTTATACATATATTAGAATTAATGATATCGGAATTCAATTTCGATAGCTTCATGCTCTGGTTATGCATATTTTGAGCTTTACACCCATGCAGCGTTTTAATTTATACCATTTTAAAATAGATTTCTTTGATTGCCATGGGATGCTGTTTATAGATTGGTAATGACGGTTTAGTTTTGTTACAAAATGCTGAGAATTTCATCTAGGTATTTCTTTGCTTTCAGATTGGAGAAACGAGAAGAAGGGGTCCAAAATACAGTGGCGGACCACAAGAAAATGGACGTAGACATTCCAAATAATACAATAAGGAAACCTAAAGGATCATTCAAATATGATATCATGAAGGAATGGACGATTTTTGCAGGTGTTTCGGTCGCCATTTTCATCGCAGTTCTAGGAATTCTTGTATGCATCTTCATACCAACTGAGAGGCTGTTTTAGTAGACGAAATTTCATTTATGTGTACTCTTGTTATGAGAGGACAGTTGATTCAAATGAAAACCTAAGGAATCAGATACAATTGAAATGACTTTCATAAAAATGAACTTCTCTCTAAAAAAATCCGATACTTTTAAGGTGACTGATATATTGGATACCCTTATAATCTGTGATATTGTAGCAATGTGAATCCGTTCATAGATATTGTGTTGAATAATTGTGTAATAATTGAGTCATAATTGTGTACCAATATTGATTTTCCTTTCTCTACAAGACTAGATATATAACCATACGTGTCTATTTATGTTTGAGGTTATATTATTAATCCGGTGTCCGGA
>LQRL01107970.1:0-21437 GCA_001703475.1 Hydroides elegans | reverse complement strand
ATGTATGCAAAAGTGATTGAAATATTTCATACATTTTCTTTGTCGACAAAGCAGAGGCAAGCAATTTCAGATACATTTCATATAGAAACAATCATATAAACAAAACTCTCTTATCCTCACATAGGTGGTGAAAAAAAAAACACTTTTACCATGGTTTATTGTAAACGGCGATTATTTTCTTTGCTATTTTTGCATACACCCTTCAATTAGATTTTAATTATAAACAGACACATAGAATGCCCGCCAAAATATAATCTAGACTACCCAGCTGCTCAATTTTACTTTAAAAAGATATTTGGTCCGTTTAGAGGCTATATTGTTACCAAGTGCTTTTCTGTCTATCTTCTATTCAAGTTTTTAAGATTCTTTAAATGCAATAATTCGCTGTGAAATGAATGTGTCAATAAAGACCAAAGGACAATAAAGCCAGACCCTACCTCGTTTCCCTGCTTGATTGAATTACCCTTTGTATAAATGGCACAATGATGCCGGTCAATTACTTTTTTCAATCTCAATATACGCATATACTCAAACGTTTCTTCAATATTTCAAAATGACGAAGCTAAAGGAAACAAAAGTTGAAGATATGATTTTAACGTATAATTAATTAAAGCGCATTAATCAGCAATATAGAGGAAAATTGTTCAATAATGTGATTAATAGTTAAGCAAAAGCTTTTTAGTTATCGGCATCTACCAATAGAACCGTGGTTGAGGGTCAATATGAAGGTTCAAAATCTAAGCGAAAATCTAAAATCAAAAATAATTGATGACTTTGATAAGGAAGGTAGAATAGATTACATTTTAACTCGGTCGTTGTCATGACCCAATTTGAATAAATGTATTTGATCGAAATCAATAATTGTTTATCAAGTCTCAGACATTATTATGTCTCTTACCATTTAAATAAACAAACATGCGTGGTCGCACACGTGAGAAGGAGGGGCAGCAATTCGGGGGCCATATTTATAAATGATTATGAAATTTGGATTTTAGGCTAAGTCCAGAGGTACTTCCGGTTGCAAGTTAGAGCTAGCACCCATTCGTGGTGATTAAACTTCATCTAAAAAAATATATGTTTTGCAACATTTTAAGGTTTATAAATTTTTCATAAAACTTTTCTATTTTATTCTAAGGATTCTTTTTTAAATACATTTTAGTCATATATTTTTAGCCGTGGCATGGATTAGATACATTTTCATCCATTATTTTGTCAACATGTAGTGTTTATTATAGTACATTTAAGTATATAGATTGTCGTTTATGTTACTAACAAAATAAGCATACATAAATAAGCATATAAACGATTCAATTTGAAATATTCTGACATAACGAGAGCACTCAACGGTGTATTCGGGTAAGTGTTTATTCTTGCAGCAGCTCTTCCTTGCTTTTTCAGAACAGAACAAATATTTATTTCGAAAAGATTATTTTATTTTAGGATTATGTTTGTAAACATTGCAGTAGCTATTCTGGGTTTCTTGCTTGCAACTTTAGAATAAACAGTTTGATGCAAATCAGCATATTAAGATTGTTTCAATGATAACTTTTCATCTTCTGCTAAACCGTAAATAGATTGAGATCACTAAAAAGAATAAATCGTTGAGTGCCCCTCACTTAGACACTTTTAAAAATCGGCTCTAATGTGTTAAACATAAAATTTTCAATCTTTAGAAATTCTCTATTTTATATCCAATATGGGGCATTTTTACAATAACAATATCTCATGAGTGGTAAGTGAAATTTGTAAATCTCCGAGGGGAAGCAAACAAATGATTTTTCGAGAAGAGTTGACAGATTTCACTCGTTACGAATTATTATTTTATTTATTTATTTATTTGAATACACTTGTAACGCGCATATTCTATTGAAAGCTCTATGCGCGACAAACATTATACTTATTTTAAAAGCAGGCTATTACTATTTTTTAACAACATTTAACTGCGATGTGATAAATAGTACTACTGTGATAAAACAATACTTAATACAGTTATGAACTATAATATTCTAAAAATAAATGCGTTTTAAGACTGGTTTTAAACACACGTATTCTAGAAGGTGTTCGTAATGAGACAGGCAAAGCATTCCACAACCTAGGCGCAAAAATTGCAAAACACTGATCTCCGGCTTTTGATGAACTGCGTGGAACTGTGAGCATATTGTTTGAGTTTCGAAGTGACCTGCCTGGTACATAAGGGACCAGTAGATTTGACAGATACATATTAGTAGGGTGTGTGACAGATACATATTAGTAGGGTGTGGGTTACCATTCCGTGGGAATTTCTTGTTAAATCTACATATTATACATTTTTGTGTAGGTTTTTGGATGCTCTTTCGACAAAAATATGTTGCCAATTGTTTATTTTCACAAATTAGAGATTTATTGTACGGTAGCTGATACTGTCTGTAGTCTGACTGTCAAAATAAGAAACAACTACATAATGATTAATTTTGTATTCATTAGTACACAAACCTTAAGAAAACATTATACGATGCCGATAAGTGAGATTTCATATAAAAAATGTTATATATTGAGTTCATATCTCAAGAACAACTAAATCTATTAGAAACTTGACGTTTTTCTTTTCAAACCATTTTATCTCACAATTAAGGTTACGTCATACATAATAATTAGTATGGCCGCAAAGGAAAACTATCAATCACATAAACAACACATAGATACCTAGATTATAATTAAATCTTGCATTTATTGTCATGAATCGCAGTTCAATATATTAAATTATCATTTAAAACGTGATTTGCTACAAAAGAAACAGAAAGTAACTACGAAAACTTAAAAAAACATAATATGATGGCCGATAAGCGAGATTTCATCTAGATTTTTAAATGTTTATTTTTTTATTTATAGCAGCTAAATATATTAGAAACTACATCAGGGATACATTTAGTTTCACACAAACTCTTTTCTCACAAAATAGGTTACCTAGATTACAGCAACTATTATGATGCCCGGAAAGGACAACTATCAATAACGTAAACAACACAACGGAAATGGCTTAATTATAACTCATTCTTGCGTATACTGTTATGAATTACGGTTCGATATATTGAAATTTAATTTCGAAATGGTTATTTACTATGGTAGCTGGTTAATTACATATACATGTACTATTAATATCTATTGTTATTTGCTACTGCAAATGGACACATTTATGATCAACATATGTCAGTTTAACTTTATTAGCCACTTTAACATCATATACATATCTAATGACCACATAGTGTCACATTAATGTTAGACACATATCTTACTCATCATAGTCAAATCATCCTCAATTAGAGGAACACCTTGAACATTTTCGCACAGATCGTCATCAGCGCCACATGTGCATGCATAGCTCAGATAAATTCAGATTATTTTGCTTGCACGAGCAGTGTAACGCACATTTGGATTTCACACATCTACATTCGACCAACTCGGTGATGATCTCAGGCGCAGCTGGCTGACTTGTAGGAATCGGCATGAGTGTATCTCCTGCGGTTTCCCAACCATGTTCACCAGGTAGTGGTGGGAGAACTGGCAGGGCAACATGGTTATTGGTCGATATGGTACACTGATAGCGCGCGAAGAGCAGCCTGATACAAAACAGACCTCGTTGGTGGTAGGCGTTGACCCTCTTCCTGCTTTTTGCGAAATAACTCCCATCTTAGTTTTCAAATGTCACACATGTTTAATCTCTAATAAAACAAACGACACACGAATGTTTTGAGACCAGAAAGAAATTCATCCAGACTTTGTGATAGATCCCTTAGCATTGAGAATGAACTCAGTGACTCTTCTGACGCGTCTTGAAAGACGTTCCAGCACATTCTTTTTCCTTTACCGTTGAACTTTCCTGTGGTGACACATCCGGTGAAGGCGTGATATCCGGCAGGGCATCCACGCGGTCAGGACCAATTGCGTCATAGATGGAGTTCAAGGGAATGCAACGACGTCTACAGCTTGTACCTGTGTGGAAGAAAACTGTTCCCATGGCTGGTACAATACCAATTGCAAGTACCATGACATCTGTATCTTGGGAATATAGATTGATTTCTGTTCCCCTTCTTTGATTTCTTTGATGAGCGTCAATGCCATGCAGAATCATCTTAGTGTCGGCCTCTTCTTGTGTACTGCAGAGATGAGCACCGTCGATTTTTTCACCTGAGCATTTTGCTTCGGTCTGAGCTGCTACAAATACGGTTGTGTTTCATCGACAAGTTAGTGATGACTGTTGCATCTTTTACATGGAAGACAATTGGTTTCGTTCTTGCGAGACGGCGTTGTCGGGTGGCTGTCTTCATTGATATAGGGATGTCATACCTGTCAAAAATGATGTGTCCTTCTTGATAACCATCTAAGATTGTTTCGACGTAGCCAATGAAACGTTCCGTTAATTCTTTGCATGTTGTCACGTTTTTTTCGGGATGCCAACTGACTACAGTATCGACATACCATCTAAGACTGCCACACGAACTCGCGGTAGGCCAGCGGGATGTTGCAATTCGGTTCCTTGGCATGCAAAAAGAGCTTCCAACGTGGACATCAGCTTTAATTTGTCGGTGCATGGCAGGATCATTCCATCAGGAGAAAATAAAGCACGAGGTAGGGCATTAAATTCATAATTTTTAATTGCCTCTGCCAAATTCACTTGCGGTCGCATTCGCGCTATGATGACAAGTTTCGCGAAGAGAGAACGGTCGTCTTAAAGATCTATCACTTGAGAGGATATCTTGTACTTGACAGCTCTTCTAGAATACTTCCACACCTTGAGATTCAATTTGTGCATTCGTGACCAGAGATTAGTCGTGATTCGCCGTTGAACGAATATTAGATAAGCGCATTGACCTTTCTCATCACGATCGCCTATGTCGCCTTGTACTTGAAAATGGTAGAACAGCATTTTCATCCTGTTGATTAGATCGTCTCCTTCATACACGTCACATTTTCCGAAAAAAAATGCATCTGAGCACTGTGATTGACTTCATGGTATTTTTTCGTGGTTTTAGTCTTGGTGGATGACAACTCTTCTAGGAACTTGACCAGTTCTGGAGAAGCGAGGAAAAACCTACTCCTAGCATTCTAATTCAGTGTGATACCATCGAGTCCACCGGTGAATTTCAATTGACTTTTAACTTGTTCGATAACATGATCAGTTCCTATGACACAAAAGGGCAAAGAGCATTCGTTCACAACAAAATTCTCATCATTGATTTCTGCCCAGACATCCGGATTTGTCATTGGTAGGCGTCGCATTTCGACAATGTACAAGGGAACCAGTCTGGAGTTCTTCTGCTTGTCATGTGCAAAGAAGTATTTACACATTGAAGAGCAGCAAATTCTCCACTTGCTTCATGTAGCTTCGGTAGAACTTGTGCAAGGGAGATTTTTCGCTTTTCTATCAATGTCTTCAATTAACGATGCAACATCTGTGTCAATGAGAGTTGTTTTCATTTTAGTTTGGGTTTGTTGAATTTCCGCGATTCGAGAATCCTTAAATGCCGAAGCAATTTTCATTGCCTTGTCCGCACATATTTCTTGTAGTTCAGGATTGGATTCAGTCACTTTCTTCCACAATAGTCCAAATAGTGCTTGAAGACTGCATATGTGTGCGTTGAGTTCTCGCTTCATGTGCTTTCTTTCAAGGATTTGACGTGTGATTATTTGACTGTATAAGTTGGCGATTAATCAGGCATCATCCAATCTACTATCTTCGATTGTGCAACCCAGTGCTCTCAACGCTGTCATGACTGTTAGTAATTCCCCAGTGCGCAGTATCCACTGCTTACAGTCTGAGCGCATCATTTCAAGTTGTTTAAGCTTTTCATACAACTGCATATCTAGTGTGATCACGGTTTTGCGATTTTCGCCTACAACAGCTGTGTTAATGTGCTGCGCTTGTTTAAGTACATGCAGTAATATAGGCCACTCATGAGGAGGTTTCGGAAGAATGGGCAAAGTCCCAATCGATGTGACAGGCTTTGGATCACCAGTTAGCGAATTTTAACCAGACCAAGTTGTAATGTCATTATAGTCTATGTAGAACCTATTGTCTCTGTTTCTTGGTTGATGTGCAATTCACATAAAGAAGCACGAAGGATGAGTCACAACACATCGTTGCTGCTGTAAGGCTCCATGACAGTGTATGCCCGTTGGTTTGGTTTAAATTCCTGAATCACAGGAGACAGGGGGTTTGACCTTGGTGTAAACATAAACGTCTGTATCCCAAGAGTTACATCGAACGGCCTCATCTTTGTTTCGCGAGAAACTGTTGAGAAATACTCGAGGGGGAGGCGAGCCTCAGACATTTCCTTTCTTTGATAAGCCGCTGTCAATGTGCCATAAAATGTGCGTTTTCTATCAGGGGTGTCCTCGTTGAAGTCGGTGTTGTCAATGGCGAATGATACGAACTTGCCTAAAGCACAATTTGGTGGGATGAAGATTTCGTCAGGTTCTGTTTCACAATCACTGAATTGGCAAGTTGTGTCTCGATTTGGAGGACTCATGAATAATTCACTGCGAGATTCAGATCATGAAACAAGTCAATCAGGGTTTTACTGTGAGTGTGTTGGTGCACAGCTAGTCCGAGGCCAACCGGAAACGGATGGATGCGTTTGTTTGTAACGCATTTGATCGATTGTCTTGTACAATTACATGATGTGCTGGGCTATGGTCCGAGAATTCTTGTCGATTTCAATTTCTTCATGACTTGGATGAAGCTGAGATGTTCCTTGTAGAAACCACCGTAAAAGCACAACAAGTTCATTCGGTAACTGTTCATAGCCCTTTTAAGATAAATTGCCAGTGAATTTCCATTTGTAATCAGATACAATGTTTCTCAATACATTGGCAGCATCAAATAAAATTCGAGTGTCGCTGTCATTTGTTTTGGCGCGTTCAAGCACTTCTCCTTTCACACTTTCACAGTTTTTAGAGCAACGTTCTCAGGCTTATTAAGTTGCAATGGACGCGAAATATCAATGTTGGGAATATGCTCGACTAGGAGCCGTTTGACATATTTCCTGTCACAGTTAAAACCTGGTATTGCTCCTCGTACAATATCAATGTATGTTGTTTCAAGATCGGCAATTGACACGATTTCACCCTGGTTCAACATATCACTCACAAGTGAGATGAATTCTATGTTTGCTGGATTTGAGCCCGTTTCAGCCACATTGCTACAGTCAGCATCGATGTTTTCAGTTCGTTGCACATTGTAAACCAAGCACTTCAAGTGGTATTTCACATCTATCGATACTGCGCCCCCAGATGAAAAGGCAGAACTGATATTCACTTTTCACATTTCGTTGTTAGATACTTCCACGGCTTGCTTTAAAAGTTCTCCTGCATTGAAAGAGCGTACTTCATTAAGTATATTGTCGGGGTCTATTTGTTAGCGGAGGAAACACATTGTTTTGCTGCAGGGGCCCATATCTGATCTTCGACTACGTCCAGGTTGAAGAATGCTATCATCCTCTACTTCTGGGCTCATTGGACGGGATGGACGACCGGGATGCAAAGTCACACCACTTGGGGTGTTTGTTCTCAGAGCTGCATAATATCTAGTTTTGGCGCGAAGTACTCTGGTCTTATTTGTTGCTTCCTAATAACACTGTGGTATGAGGCCTTTCCATCAACTTGATCATTAACTGTCAGACTGATAAGCCGTTTGGTTACTGAAGGAAAATTCAAATCATTTTCCTCGGTCTCGAATAGCTTCAAACAGCTTTCGCAGAGATTCCCTTTGCGGCCGCGTCACGAGCGCACCAGCTGATTGCTGACAAACGATGCAGAGGTGCAGTTCGACATGAACCCGCTTCAGATCACAGTGAGTTTCTTGGAGTGACGCCTCCATCACCTGCAAGTGAAATAATAGATTTTATAAGTTGGATAGAAAATACGCAATCAATTATGAATATGTTATTCATGTAATTCTGAAGGATGGTTTTAAATAATTTATTCCTTGAATATACTATTTAATACATCGAATGAAGAGCCAACTCAAACAAAAGCTTATTTATAACAGCATAAATGTGTATTTGCTCATTTTTTCGCATTATTCTAAATAGAGAAAATTTGGATCACAATCAACAATTTGGGCACCAGCTCCCGCCCCAATTATTTTAGAAAATACAATAAAAATAGAGTTTCATCGGAGGTTTGGTGGGGGTACAGCTCAAGGAAAGAAAGGCGGGGTTGGGGAATTAAAAACAAAGTTTTTCTCTGACAGTTTTAACATTCCCTCGTATAAATATATACAGCATTTCTATGTACTCTAAAGATAATGATAAATATGTTTCTCACCTCAATTTTGATTTATTAATCCCTATATTAAATTTAATTAAAACATTTCATCCAAAATTTGTATTTTTCTTTCAATATGGCAGTCAAATGATGTTTTTGGTATGTCGAAATATCTTGTGGTCGTTGATGAACTTCCATGTCGAATATGAACTAAGAAATGCTATTTTTCTCTTTTCGGCGCTTGGTGTCCTCCTTTGAAAATCAGACTTTACCGACCAATCAAAATTTATTTTGACATGTTTATATGTAATGAACATTATTTCCTGTTTCGGATGTGGAACGCACACGCCAAACATTACAATGAAACTTGTAAATAAATACACGATAGTGTGATTATATTAAACGTGATATTGTTTGAAAATGATAAAGATGACATGTTTGATGTTTAAAAGAAATGATGAATAAAATTATTATTCTTTTTTTATATTACACACTTAAATTCCAATATCAACGGAAATTACTTGATTATTTTAGGTATGCAGTTTTTAAAGCACGTTTTAAAACATGGGAAGAGACTTGTTTAAAATCAGGATCTAAAGGACTTAAATTGCGGTCGTTTTAATAATACATCGACCCTCATATCAATCTACTCTAGGAATAAATATATGGAGGAGGGAATCTGTATTTTGTGAGGGAATCTCTATTTTGCGAACATCCTTATACGAAGATGAGCGGCACTCAACGATTCACTTTTTTTATTTGCATCGAAATGTTTATTCTGAAATTGCAAGCAAGAAACTCAGAAAATTGCAATATTGCAAGCCAGTAAAAAATCTCCTACCAGAATAAAGATATCAATTAATCAAATGATTGCAAGGTTATTCTCTCAAATATTCATCTACAGAGACTAGATTTATACACATATAAATTAGTTGATATATTTACAAACATAATCCTACAGTGAAATAATAATTTCGAAAAAATAATTTTTTGTTTGTCTGAAGATTATTCATATTCAAAAACATCTTGCATTCTTACATCTTACAGAAATTCTATCACACTCAAGAGCTCTCTTCTACACAGCCTCAAGTAATTCTCAAGTAAAACGTGTTCACAAAATATAGATTCCCCGCAAAATCAAGATACTTCCCTCTATATACAAAGCATAGGCGAAACAAACCTGAATGTTATTTTCAACATGTTTTCTCCAGCCTGGTAAGTAGTGTAAGAATGGGGTTCCTAGGGCCATATGCATAAAGAAACTCGAAATTAAATATTAGACTACACTTAAACTGAAGTTCACATACTTACATAAGTAGATTTACTTAAATGCATGCATAAAATAAGATTAACATAAGATTTACCTACTCCAGTTTAATAATGAAGATCATAAAGCAAAATCATTTGAAAACCCTCAACAATATTCCCACAATGCAATTCACATTATTCTAAACAAACAGGTGTCAGACGTCAAAATTCACTACCGCAATCAAGTTGTTCAAAAAAAAATTATTTTCATATATTTAGATAAAACATGGATGAAAATAAACCTTATAAAAAACGAGATTGTCAAGATTGGTTCGAGAATGACCGAGCTTTAGTGTATAGCTTAAGGTATTTAAGAACTTGCAAATGTGTAATGTTTATATGATAAATGCACTAAGTGTGAAAAGAAAACACGGGGAAATGTCTAAATAAGTCGAATAGCATCTATTTGTTTTAACTTCTGCAAATATTTTACAAGGTGGGATATATCTATACCGGATGGGATTCGAACCAAAGACCTAATGAATGTGAACCCTATGCCGTACCAGCTGTGCTACAGGCCCCTCATGTCATTATAAACATACCAACATGTATATGTTATAAGAGTGCATTATGCATAAGTAAATTTGAAGAATTCACGAACCGATGCGACGATATATTTAAGGAAATACATGATATAAATTATTTTTCGCGTTTTTAAATGAAAAAAAAATGGGGCTGAATCCAGGTTCGAACCCACAATCTTGATTTTCAAAAATGATTTACAGATATTCTACCAAGTGAGCTATCTGTCCAGATATAAAACACCTTGCTCTAAGAAGTCCATAAATGTCATAAAATTATAAGCATAAAGGTACGTATAAGCTAATATACAGCACCAGAATAGTAAAACAATAAATAAAAGGATTAAAAGAAGGATAAGGTTAAGAATAAGTTTAAGTAAAAGTATAAGATAAAGAATTATATAAAAGATCTAATAAGGCATAAACAGCAAAGTCACAATGACGACAAAATTTATGGTTGTCATTAAAATCGCTTATTTACCATATATATTCATAATCATAATTAATGTCATTATTTATTAATATCATTCCTTATAATCATTACAATAATGATGAATTATTAATCATCGTAATTGTTTATTCTAATATTCATTACAATAATTTAAAAGACACCATCTGAAGACGAATTGAAGGTTGTCAACACAAACCCTACGTCAAACATAGAAGAAATATCTGGGGGATTAGACTCGGATTTTCTGCAAGCCATGTAGGCCAAAAAGTTCGTTGAATTATGATCAAATTATATAGATATCACTTTATCAAAATCATGTTGAATACACATATACATTAAATATAGAGTTTATTAATGCGTTATGTTCGGACCCTCGGCTTTCGATTCGGGTCCTCGGCATTCGATTCGAGTCCGAAGGGCCCTCCGCAAAACAAAAATCAAATTTCAAGCCATGGATTCATCTAATCATTATGAGTGAAAATCCGAACATAATTGAATTAAATTAAACTGTTTATTGTTATATCTAATCTAAGTTATTCTATTTTTTTATTAGTTTGTCAATCATAGACTACAGCAAATCATCAAATAGGCAGCATTTCTGTTCACTTAGTAATCGTTGAAGTGGCCATCTTAAGGATTCTCTTTCAACTTCTCAACCTCTTTTAGAATGTTGGGAGGGGAGCCCAGAATTCCGCATCCCCTGTGAGTTCATAGCCTATGTGATAGACTTTGAGAAAAGTATCTAAAAGAGGTATATGTTAGATACTAATAAATAATCAAAATTCCTCACTGACGTAATGAGTAGCAATCAGATAGAAATTTAAAATGAGCCTTTGAACTTTGCCTTGAGCATTTTTGTGGGGACGTGAACACATTTTACACACCATAATATTCACAGCATAGGGGATATGAGCTGCAGTAAATCATTTTTCTAAACAATAGGTTATTATATTTCAATCATATTATTTATCATTGCCGCCTCAATCAATATTAAAGGGAAACAACGGGCGCCCTGGTCGTCGAATTTTGCAGACATTTTCAGATTGAGGGAACCAATGGCGCCCGGTGCCTCCTAGAAAAAGTAAAAACAAGATCAACGTTCTCGCAATTCAAGAAATGCATCAGAGATATATAGAATATCTTACAGATCAGAGAAAGGAAACAAATACTAATGATACATACGTCAATGTGGAGATAGATATCATGGAGTCGGTTTTTTAGTAAAAAGTGAATTTAACTCATTTGTTTTCGCAAAATACCAGACAGGATCATCTCATGTGAAATTGCTATACAGGATAAAATGTGAATAGAAAATTCAAAATAATAAATGTATATGCACCAACAAATAAAACAACAAGAACTGATCAGCAACAAACAGAGGATATATACATTATTAAATCAGACGCCAATAAATATGCAAGATCGACAATAATAACAGGAGATTTCAACGCAGTTATCGCCAAAGGAAACGAAGATCATTCAACACTAATTGTAAAGTTTGCTAAAAGTACGGTTAATGATAACGGAAAATATATAGATCATGAATATGAATGAATATACTCAGCAAATTATGTCGAAGGAATTCAACATGACCTTTACAAAATAACAGAGAAACCAATCAGCACTGGACCACCATCACTAAAATTTGTATTGATAACTCAGACAAATTAAAGCAAAAACTCCATATGAATAAACCGTCAGACCTTACCATAGAAGATTCATCCATCAAACAAAAACAAAATTAAACCCCGTATAGAACAAGCCTCTGGTATAGAGGAAATCAGAAATCTAAAAACGGAAAGGAATACCTTATTGATGAAGATAGATGCTATTATAAAGAAAAAAGAGGAGGAGAATTGTTAAACCAACTCAAATATATAGAACAAATTAAAGATTATAGTAGACGCATGTATAAAGCTATACAACTTATTCACAAAACATCAGAAGGAAAAATTATTGGAAAAGACAAACAAGGAAATATAGCAGAAAATAATCAACAAAAAAATAGAAATATAACGGAACACTTCAGTAAATAATTTTATAGCAGCAAAGAAACCATGTAAACTAGATAAACCGTTCCCACCAAAAGCAATGGAAACAGCTATGAAATCGTTAAATACGATAAAAGAAGTGGATGTGACAATTTGCGTGCTGAACATTTCAAATATGCACCTAGTAAATTATTGGAAGAAATAGCAATGTTATTGAATAATGTAGCAGAAACCGGATTATATCCCAAAGAAATAAAAACCGGTGATGAAATACCTCTGCAAAAAGGCAAACCAAAAGGACCACCAGAAAATCTACGACCAGTCATCCTCCTATCAACACTAAGAAATATTCTAGCAATATGCCTTACAAAACGGATCTCCGGAAGATTACATTTACAGAAAATCATTCCGATTACACAAACTGCATATACAAGTAATAGAAACATAACAGAACTAGTTTTCACGTTTAAAGTCCTTGCTAAAAAGACAATCTTATCAATTGGCTATGAAATAAAACCTGCTTATGCTTGATATGAGCAAAGCTTTTGACACTTTAAAAGAGACATAATAATTGAAGATCTCAGGAAAGTGCTAAACAAATACCAAATCAATCTAGTCGCATTATTATTAGAAAACGTAGAATTATGTGTGAAACTTGAAAATCAATCAGGAAGTGCGTTTAAAACCAATATAGGATCACCCCAAGGTGATTGGCATCTGCACTATGTGTCATTGAATATTTAGCAGAAAGACTGTAAATTAGAGATAGTAAAATACTCAGTGAATTAGATGGACTAATAACCATAAACCCGATAACAGATAAGAATCAACAGGAAATACAAGGCAAACTAAAATTAGTCAAAGAAAATACAGAAAAACACCCATTACCACATCACTGGAAGATTTACTCGATTTACGAAGATCCTTCATTTGCACTAGATCAACACTATGCTGAAGACATAGTCTGGTTATCTACTTCCCAACATGGACTAGACAATATAGAAAAAAAAACTTATAAAGAAAAACTGAAAGAGGGAAACATACATATAAATCAATCAAAAACTGAAAAATACCACATCAAAAAAGGCGGTGAGCTGGAAAAATGTAAATATTTAGGTAGTCTCCTCGGTTCAACTGAAGACACAGAAAGACGTAAACAACTCACTTTCACCACTTTCTCCCAACTAAAACCCATATTTACTAACAAACATGTAGGCGTTAGAACTAAAATCAGAATATTCAAAGCATTGTTATCAAACATTTTCTTATATAACTGTGAAGTGTGGACTCTTACAGATACGCTAGAGAAAAAAATAGATGCGTTCGAAAGACAGCTCCTCCGCAGAGTCCCAAACATCAGTCGGGACCCTAATAACAACTGGATTACAAACGAACAGCTCTATGAAAGAGCTTGTCAAAATCCGTGGTCAAAGATTATCGCAACTAGGCTGAAAGAGGGAAACATACATATAAATCAATCAAAAACTGAAAAATACCACATCAAAAAAGGCGGTGAGCTGGAAAAATGTAAAAATTTAGGTAGTCTCCTCGGTTCAACTGAAGACACAGAAAGGCGTTAACAACTCACTTTCACCACTTTCTCCCAACTAAAACCCATATTTACTAACAAACATGTAGGCGTTAGAACTAAAATCAGAATATTCAAAGCATTGTTATCAAACATTTTCTTATATAACTGTGAAGTGTGGACTCTTACAGATACGCTAGAGAAAAAATAGATGCGTTCGAAAGACAGCTCCTCCGCAGAGTCCCAAACATCAGTCAGGACCCTAATAACAACTGGATTACAAACGAACAGCTCTATGAAAGAGCTGGTCAAAATCCGTGGTCAACAATTATCGCAACTAGGCTGAAAGATGGAAACATACATATAAATCAATCAAAAACTGAAAAATACCACATCAAAAAAGGCGGTGAGCTGGAAAAATGTAAATATTTAGGTAGTCTCCTCGGTTCAACTGAAGACACAGAAAGACGTAAACAACTCACTTTCACCACTTTCTCCCAACTAAAACCCATATTTACTAACAAACATGTAGGCGTTAGAACTAAAATCAGAATATTCAAAGCATCGTTATCAAACATTTTCTTATATAACTGTAACGTGTGGACTCTTACAGATACGCTAGAGAGAAAATAGATGCGTTCGAAAGACAGCTCCTCCGCAGAGTCCCAAACATCAGTCGGGACCCTAATAACAACTGGATTACAAACGAACAGCTCTATGAAAGAGCTGGTCAAAATCCGTGGTCAACGATTATCGCAACTAGGCGCCTCAGAGTGTTTGGCCATATATGCAGACTACGAGAATCGGGCCGGGCATAAAAGCACTCTACGAGGGTTTAAGAAAAACCAAAAACCCGTTGGCGGCAAGAGACTATCTATGCTCAAATTAATCCAGAAACAGCTGGAGAAAAAGTGTAAAGAAATACAGAGTGAGATGATACTAGAGAGTTTGTGCTTATATAAAAATCGTTGTGCTAATAGCCTGGATTTCCCAGATATAACTAATCACATTGCTAGACTGTGTCCCAGCCCTAATAGCAAAGATATATAGGAACTGGTATCATCCACCATTTTGTTTTGTCGTTTGAAAGCCAGTTTATAATCATGTTATATCTGATGAACTGGTTTCCATTCTTAATACTTGAGGCCAGAATCACGTGTATAGGCAAATTACGTTGATTGTTACAAAAATATTACTCAAAGTTCATTGGGTGATAACATGCTCTATTCATGAATGAGGCATTTCGGTGTGCGTATTCTTTCGGTACTCGAGCATTTTAGGTAAGGGCTCTTACAGGAGCGATTACGATCCACTATTTGAAAAAGGGTTCATTTTCAGTTTTGATGTTAGAAAATCATATAAAACCTCAGATTTCCTTGCATGAAAGCATTTATGGGAGAGGAGTGTTAGGGTGCTTCTTATTTTGCCTCCACCACTTTAAGTACAACTATTTGGTCAGAGCGGCAGGCCCACATCCTGATTATGTCATCACTAAATGTAAAACCATCCTAATATGCACATCCATAGTTATGTAACGCGAATATGCTCAAAATGTCCCGTGAGCATTTTAGTGACCATATCGCTCGTCTTGGGGAGATTAAAGAGAAATCAATGAAAGGACTATTTCCCACAGTCTGGGTCAAAACACTGTTGGAGCTATATTTGACAGGAGGAGGGTGGGTTAGTTTGGCGCCTTAATTTAGCAAGTTAACTATTTAATAATTATATGAAACTTATATTATGAGGACCTAGAAAGACTGGGCTTACCAATAGTTATTTTATAATTGTTATATCTTTAAAAGCACACCAGTTATCCTGAGTTAGAAAACGACAAATTTTAACAAAATTACATATGAATACATAGCGCATAAAAGGAGGATGTGTGTTGTTGGGCTTCTGTTATGTAATCACAACTGGTTAAAATGGCCACAAAGTCAGCCATTGAGTATGCGGAATCATTCTATCACATTGCTTGTTACTGGTTTGTCTACGCAATGTTGACGTCATACTGGGGGATTTCCCACGTTTGCTCAAGCTCTCTATTAGCTCAGGATAGAATGGAGAAAATTTGTGAATTAAGGTGATTAAATTATGAACTTATCTCTGTGAAACTTCTGAACATAGATACTATGTGTGTTTTACAGACTCTACGAGTGAGTTTTTCTGCACTGAATATTGTTCATATAAACGCACCAAGTTAGGTTAATAAGTTAGAAAATTTGCTGGAGTTTGTAGATAGTCACAATCCGGATATATTATTATCTCAGAGACATGGTTATACGACGATATAGCAGATCAACAATTTGAATTATCTGGCTACAAACTGTTTCATAGGGATAGGGAATTGAGCTTCTATGAAACCGGTCTGTTTTGTAATAAATCTCGTGGAGGGGTACTCGCTTACATAAAGGACGACTTGCATCCTGTTGTAGCAGATAATCTATCAGTAAATGCCGAACTTTTGTGGGTTAAAGTTCATCCAAGCTGTTTATCTGAACTACTCATTGGGGTTTGTTATCGTCCAGAAGCTGCTGGAGATAGATACATTGAAACATTATGTGAATCAATTAATAGGATTAATAAACAGGACGTAGTGCTCCTGGGTGACCTCAACTTTAGATATATTGACTGGTGTAACGAAGTAGCACAATCATCTAGCTCAGATAGATTTCTGAACTGTGGTAAAGATCACTTTAGGAACCAGATAATAGACACACCTACAAGAGATAAATACATTAACGATATCGTGTTAGTTGGTAACAGTTCTCTCGTGTATGACTCTTCAGTTGGCGAACATTTTGGGTCGAGCGACCACAAAATCATTCTCGTATAACCCGACCTTGTTAGAAATAAAGTAGCCAAAAAAGAGAGAAAAGTGTTTCTATACTCCAGGGGTCAGTATGCACTATTCAACAAAGTTGTTAGTGATATCGACTGGTCTAACTGTATGAGTAGCTGTAACACAGTAGACCAAAAATGGCACATGTTCAGGAAGAAATATATTGAACTGGTTGAAGAGTGTATACCCTCCAAAGTGTTGCGCCAAGTTCACAAATCGAAATCTCTATGGACCAAATTCCTAAATTTAGTTAATGCTCGCAGAGAACGAAGAAATGCCTGGTCTCTATTCTGAAGAAGAACAGTATCACAAAGCAAATGATGTTTACCACAAAGAAATAATCGGATCAAAAAAACGATACGAGCAGAAACTAGCGAATAAAGTGAGAAACAGATACACGTCAATTCTACAATTACGCGAAAAAAAATTACGCGGCCCTCCTCAAAAGTGGACTCGTTGCAATATAATTAAAAACTACATACAGATGATCGCCAAAAAGCTGAAATACTGAACTCGTTCTTCTCCTTGGTTGTGGTTGACGAACCGGACGATGCACCTTATTTCACGACGAGCAACTTCAAAGATACACCATGTTAAAATAATAAAGAGTTCACGCAGAAAGATGTCTTCAAGCTAATGCTCAAAGTAAACGGGAATAAAGCAGATGGCCCAGATGCAATCAATCCAATTATCCTGAAAGAAGTACCCCAGCCGCACCGCTATTCCTAATGTTTCGATACTCTCTAGATGAAGGAACTCTACCAAGCGACTGGAAAGGTGCAAACATATGTGCGTTACACAAACAGGGCTCGTGTATATCACAAAACAACTATAGACCCGTATCCCTTACCAGCAAAGTATTTAAACTGTTTCAAAAGTTAGTACAAAGACATATCATGCAATTTTGTATAGATAACAACATTTTAAGCTGTGAACAGCATGGATTTAGGGCAAAGTGTTTGTCCCTAACCAACCTTATCGAGTGCTTTAACGACTGGACCTCCATCTTCGATGACCCAGCTACTGGTGTGGATATTGTATACACCGATTTCAAAAAGGCATTCGATACCGTTCCGCATTCACGCCTTTTACATAAGCTACGATGATACGGCATACGTAGCAAGGTTCTGAACTGGTTGAAGTCGTTCCTCACTGGAAGGCGCCAGCGCGTGATATTGAATGGATGTTCGAAGTGAACATCTGTCATATATGGCGTCCCACATGGCATTATACTGGGACCACTATGCTTCCTGCTTTATATAAACGATTTACCAGATAGGATATCGTCAAGCATCAAACTGTTTGCAGATGATTGTAAAGTATATCGGGACATTAAAAGTAAAAGTGACTGTCACGGTTTGCAACATGATTTGAATAAACTCTCTAAATGGTCACAAGACTGGCTATTAGATTTCAGTGTGGAAAAGTGCACTGTGCTCAGGATTCGGAAGAAAATCGAATTTCCCTACTATATAAATGGCCAACGATTAAGCAAAGTGTCTGAGCAAAAGGACCTGGGTGTCCTCGTTTCAAAGGACTTAAAACCAACAAAATACATATCAAGTATAATGAAAAAGGTCAACCAACGTTTAGGAATGATTAAGAGGTGTTTCCCTAGCATATCACCCGATGTCATCATTAATCTCTACATTACACTCATCCTGTCGATCTTGGAATATTGTTCACCTGTCTGGAACCCCTGGACTCAGAAAGGCATCAGCGCATTGGTTAAAGTACAGAAAAGATGTGAGAAATTATGTAACTCGGAATTAAAATTTCAACCCCTGACTGAGCGTAGAAATCAGATCGATCTCAAAGAGACATATAAAATAATTAACAATGCGTATCTCATGGATAAATATAAGCTATTTCAAATGAGCGATATGAACTCGCGAGGCAACTCGAAGAAGATGTATGTACATCACAATCGCACGGATATTAGAAAAAAAGTTATTCTCAAATAGAGTTATTCCAGAATTGAATAAATTACCGGATAACGTCACATCAGCACCAAATATAGACAATTTCAAAGTGGAACTCGAGCCGTACCTTCAAAAAAAGATAAGTACGGTACCGTCAGGTAAATATCAGGTAGATAAGGATAATAGACTCATGAGTGCAAAAAACGATGCTGTTAAAACGCAGAGTTGAGAAATCACCAAAAATCATCTGTTATTTATGATTTTCATTCACAGACTTCTACAACACTTCAGACTGTGATTTACCGAACTGCGTAAAATGTAAACAAAAATGGCGAAGGAGGAGTGAACAAGTACGAGTGTGTAAAAAAAGTCAAATAATTGATTCTGTTGACGTACAAGATATCGACAATAAAAAGCGATGGATTGTCCGAATGCTAAGGCATCTATTGCCACCCTTTTGCACAAAGGAATAAAACTTTTGGCACTTGATTTTGATAAAACTATTATCTCTGTTCATACTGCTGGATATTGGCGTGGTGGTTCAACAAAATTAGCAGAACATGTTAGACCATGCTTCCAACAGCTGATGAAAGCAGCAATTGAATCAAAAATGCAAATATGCATCGTGACATACTCGATGCAGCCTGATTTGATAAGAGACGTCCTAAAACTGGTCTTGCACAAAAGGTATAAAACATACAAACTTGTACACTTGCTTTTTTTAAAAAAAAAATAATTTAATATTTAACAATGTCAACCGAACACAATTACCCAAGATAATTTATAATAGTGGGACAAGGGCGATTCGGGAAAATTGTTCCATATGGAGTGTGCGACATAAACTAATTGGTTATACGAGTACAAACGAGCGTAATACAGAATTGGTTATAGTGTTTCACAAAAGCTTCCTTGTTTATACAAGTTAAGAATTTTGGAGTGAGTGTCGCAGCCTCTTATCATCTTGGTTATCTGTATATGGTAAAAATAAATGCAAAAGTTGGTACTCCTAAATAAGCCTGTAAAACAATGGTGTGTTTCTTTTTGTTCAGACTTTTAAGACTTTTCAAACACAAACGCGTTTTTATTTATCCAGACAATTAAGATAATTAACTTTTCAGACAAAGTGTTAGACAGCTGAGACTTGTCTTAAAAATACGAATTTAGTCGCGTGATGTAATTTTTGTATATTACGAAAGACGATTTAACCAACTTTATAATTGATTGAACCCTATTTTGTACAAAAATGTCGAAAAAGTGATGAGCTAACCATGACCTTAAAAATCCAGACTTTTCAGACACAATACGTTTCTTTTTACACTTTGTCTGAATTGTCTTAATTGTCTGGAAAGTCTTAAAAAGTCTGGAAAGTCTGAACAAAAAGAAATACACCCAATGTTCGCGAAACCAGAAAATATTAAATGTGCTTTATTCACATATAAATTTACACTATGTTGCAGTGATGTGAGTAAAATTATGGTTCGAGCCAATTCAAAAGACTGGATCGAGCAACCCGAGGTTGCCAACTCGATGCTGGGTAAAGAGCAGCATATCTCTTGGTGTGTCACTGAACTGTATGACCAGCGCCACCTCATCATTCATCCCTATGAGATCTTACTAGTCGACGACGATGGCGAAAATGTACAGATTGCCAAGGAGTTCGGACACTCGGCGTATGAAGTGCCAGAGGATGTGACGATTGAGGATTTTAAGAAATTCGCCGACGATTTGCACGTGGTTAAGGTCAATCCGGTGCAATCGTAACCCATCTAAAACAAACACAGAACTAATGATATTATGAAGAACTATGAGATGAATGGACAGTTTCTGTTGTTTAAAAAAGAGTTGTATTTTATGCTTCCACAATGTGTATTTGAGTTGCTGATATGCTTGATTATAACAGAATATATGTTTAGATAATAGCTGGGCTATTTGAAGAGCGATATTGCCTATACCTTCTCGTTTTCGGTGAGGTTTGTAAAGACGTTGATGTTGAAAAAGAAATGTTTAAGTTACTGAAACGAAAGTGACATGCTGGCTTGCAAATCTGCAATAAATTGCAGTAACAAATAAACACATTAATGTGTATTTTACGTATTTGAATAATATTTGTATGCATACACTTAATTATATTCAAAAACGGTATTTATTTTGGTTGATTTGGGTTCTTGGTATGTGCTATGTTTACCAATAAAAATCGTAAAGCACAACAATTTAAACAAAATGTCCGTAGATTTTATTCCTGTACAATCGTGTTACAACTCGTACATGTCTATTAAGATGTAACAATGTTGTATATGCCTTTCTTTCTTACTCATTAAATTGTGTTAATTTATTTTGCAGGTCTTGTAAATCGTGTATTAGAGGTATGCCAAAATTTTACAAAATCTTGTTTGAAATTTTAAAATGAATCAAAACAATCATTGGGATAGCAAAATATGATGAACTGAATCAACGCTTTTAATAATTTGTTGTTGTTGTCTAAATTATAGAGACAATTGAGTTAGTCACAAATAGTAAATGAAATTTGGACTGTTTGATTAGGCCCCAACCCAAAAGTTGGGGGCCTATAGAGTTGGGGTGTCCGTCCGTCTGTCCGTCCGTCCGTCCGTCTGTCTGTCTGTCTGTCTGTCTGT
>LQRL01107965.1:0-10156 GCA_001703475.1 Hydroides elegans | reverse complement strand
CCTATCTGGGGCACTACAACCCCCCCCCCCCTAAACGACTGTTAACCGACAACCCCCCCCCCCCAAATCCCCTTTGACCGACGTGGCCCTTCCGGTTTAGTCGTTGCGGATTAGAAAAGAGCCCACCCCCTCCCTCGTGGCCTTTATTGATTCATTTTAAGGGTTTTGCAATGAATATATCCCAGGGTTAGCATCCTATCTATTACAATGCTACTGGGATAAAATATATATGGATAGAGGCGGTGAGTATCTGGTTTATCCCTAGGGGGTCTAGGAACGAATCCGCCCCCCCCTCCCCCAGCATTTCAATTGTTATCCCCCTTGAAACAGAGGAATACGGGGTTGAGCTTGTCCGTCCGTCCGTCTCGTTTGATATGGGGTACTTTGTTCACGCGAGTTTGATATGAAGTATTTAACCTAGAGCTTTCACATTTATAACTCGTATATAACAAGGTCTGAAGTCGTGTATCATTAAGGTTTCATTCCGATCGACCATAAATTGTCGAAAACGTAGCATCTATTGAAAGAATAAAGTCAAAGCTCGACGATTTTAAAAGATAAAATAGTGAGAAAGGCTTTGTGAGAAAACGTTGCAGAAAAGACGTTGTGAAAAAATACGCTGTGAGAAAGACTTTGTGAGAGGGACATTGGGAGAAAGACGTTGTTAATAAGACGTTGTGAGAACGCCGTCGTGAGAAAGATGAGAAAACTTTATGGGAAAGACGTTGTGGGAAAGACTTTGTGAGAAAAACGTTGTTTTAAATACTTTGTGAGAGAGACGTTGTGAGAAAAAGACGTTGTGTGTGAGAAAGATGTTATGAGGAAACTTGATTAGAGAGACGTTCTGGTAAAGACTTTATGAGAAAGACGTTGCGAAAAAGACTAATTGAGCGAGACGTCGTGAGGAAGTCGTTGTGAGAAAGATGTTATGAGAAAACGTTATGGAAAAGACGTTGTTGGAAAGACTTTGTGAGAAAAACGTTGTGAGAAAGACTGTGTGAGGGAGACGTTGTAAGTAGGACGTGGTGAGATAGACGTGGCGAGAAAGACGTTGTGGGAAAGACGTTGTGGGAAAGACGTTGTGGGAAAGAGGTGATGAGAAAGACATTGTAAAAATTCATTGTGAAAAAGACGTTGTCAAAAAACGTTGTGCGAAAGATGTCGAAAGAAATACTTTGTGAAAAAACGTTGTGAGAAAGACGTCGAGAGAAAGATATGAGAAATACCACAAACCATTATCACCTTCTATTTATAATGTTAAGAAGTAACGAAACTCAGGCATAATTTGTGGAATTCTTTTGTAATGGTTTACATTAGTGACGTCATTCCGTTGTGTTCAGTGTATATTTATTTTATTGATATTTCGTTGAATACAATGAAAATATTAGTTATAGTTTATATATCTATCTCTGACTATTGTAAGGAGGATTCGTTTTACAATAATGACATATAATATGAGTTTTATGTGAACAGAAATATGCATTAACGTGGCAATAATAATATATATTTACCAGCTTAAAGCAAAAATATAAGAAGATTGTTAAAAAACAGGGTTTTTGGCTATCAATTGCATGCATTTGTGGCATTATTACGAGAAATACAAAGTGAACACATCGTCAATCTATGTTTAAAAGGCACTGAATTGTTTCGTTGTACTACAGGTCCAGATCAGTGTAGTAGAAAATAGCACAAAACCAGTCCGTTGTGTTTACGATGACAAAAAAACTCAAAAATAATAATAGTTTAAATTCTTTTAAAAATTAAAAATTGAGATAAATATATTAAGTATCCTATAAAAAAATTATTTAAAGAAATTGAATCGTGAAAGCCTATTTGAGATAATGATCATTATATTTGTAACATTGATTTTGGGGATTTACAGCGTTGAAAATATATTACAATACAGGAAATCAACGTGGATTGTTAACAATATAATAATAAATTGCATTCGTGAAAAGTTCTTTGAAATTACTTAAACATGGTATTTTAAATGAAAAATATTTAGAAATCATAAGAGCACAGAACCAGATCTGTGTATTTGAACCAGACCGGTGTAGTTTTTATCAAAAGGCACAGAATCCACCATACATTTTATTGAAACTGCATACTAACCTAACCTAATCATTTTAACTATAAATAGTGTAAAATGGATACTTTGTAAAATGGACACTTTGAAATGAATCATTGCAATATCCGTTGACATACTTTATGTTTGTTCATATTATTCAAATATTCATGCTAGAAAAAACATGCTACATGGTTTCAACATAAAGATTTCATACAATTATTTGTCTTCAAAACAAACATCGATATTCAAGTTGATATAGCATACATTACAAAATGGAAAATCGATTGATAAATCATCAGTTTCCTGAATGATTCATCTGAATGTCTTGCTATCAGTTTCCGCTTGGATTTGTGTAAAACGTTTCAATGAAATCAAAAACATGTACCCTTTTATCTGTCCGGAATTCAATATTAATCGAAGGTATACATCAGGCAATTACCCTCGTTTCAATTCATCGGGCAATAGAGTTTATTTTTAACATTGTACATTGTTAACATTAATGTTTTCATGAATAAGTACTGAAATCGGAAATACCCCCACCCCATTTGTATGGATGTATAGAATTTATCAATAAGAAAAACACATGGAATTCAAGTAACAAAAGGGCCATACAAAAAAATAATATGATTCAATGTTAATAAAAAAGGAGCAAGCTACGGATCCATGTTACATATTCTTTAAACAAAGCATTTTTTTAACATTTCTGAAACGCTGACAAGTAAAAAAAAATCTTCCATGTATACTAGATATCAAAATTTGAACATTAAACTTAAACCAACCTAAAAAAATGTTTTACATTTATAAGCTTCTAAATCAGTAGCATGTTTTTTGAATCTGCATTTTGTTCACTCATCCTAACTTTATTAAACTGATATTGTGATTCCGTTGTTAGGCAAAACTTCATTAAAAATCATTAATGTATTTATACAAATACGTGTGCATTGATATGATTGTGTGATACAATGTCTAAGAGTTTTCAAATAGCTTATTGAGTGTTAAACCTAGCTCAGGAAGGACATATTTTCCACCAATATTTATCTTCAAAACATACATGAATATGCAAGTTGATATAGTTACATTTGCAAAATATGTGATGTATAAATTAATCATTAGTTTCCGGAAAGTTTCGATTGAATTTTAATGCTTTATAATTGAACTCGATATAGGTTTAGTTCTATTATAAAAATACGTCAATAATCGGGAACATAATTTTTGGACTGCCATTCGTAGGCAATTAAATATGAATTAGATATAAACATCAGGGCATGATTCTCTTTCAATACTCGGTAAAAACAGTTTATTTTTAGCATGGTATATTGTTAAGATTTACTTTTCATGAATAATAACTTTAATCGGAAATAATATCGTCCTCCCAACTTGTTATGGTTATACCCAGAATATGAATAATGGATAGATATGGAATCCAAGCCACAAAGAGACACATATAAGACAATTCTTATTTTATTTCTATGAAAAGGGGTAACAAGATGAATATATGCTATTTAAAATTTTGATAGAGCACAATCCTACTGGGTGTAAAATTATTGTATTTCTGAAAGGTAAATACCCTAAACCCCGATAACATTTATACATTCACGATTCAGAAATGAAACTCTAACCAAACAAATAAAATGTCAATCTTTTAGTATGTTACTATCAACCTTAAAACAAGTATCATGTCGATGTATCAGAGTCATAGTCACTCAACAAGACATGTCTAACCATATTTCGGAAACCTTTGCTATAGAAACATAAAAAATATATTCATTTGAAACAAATACTAGTAATTTTTCATAAACGTGTGAAACAATATCAAATCGTTTACTCTAAGCGAATAAGTATTATTTAAATACTTCACGAAAGTGCCTTTAAAGCATATCATAAAAGCGATTTAAGCTGCATTGTATTAATCTTATTAAATACAAAGCAATACAGATAAATTTCTGACAACTTTGAATTATAATATAAATTAGCTAGAATGGCACAAATAGATAATGTTATGCCTTTCGCTGGCAAATGCAATCTTAAACCACTCGTATGGCTTATTACAAAAAACGTTGATACCATGATCACGTGTTATTAAACAATATATTTTACACGAATTCGAACTTTTAAATTTTATTGAACACAAACGTTATACAAGTCAACCCTTCAATATAACTTCTTGATTGAATAACACATTTTGACATGCAATCACCAGTACTGGTTTTAATAAAGTCAGGATGAACAGTGAGCATGTACTGCATAAACGTTTATCAAAATAGCAACAAAACATGAATGATTGTTGTGAAAATGAATAACTGGGTCCAACTGCATATTATCGTCTATTTCAAGCGTAACTATTTGTACGTTGCTCTTATTGAAAAAAAGTATAAAAGTCAATGATATGTAAGTGGAGTGCCTTATTTGTACACGGAGTAGCAAATCTGATATAATCAGTGGTTTAGTGAAACGGAGTAACATATCGCTCACCAAACCAGATACATCATAAATAGTCGCTTTTATATCGCAAGCCATAAATATAATCAGCTAAAACAATTTTACGTTTATCAATAACAATGTATCATATCAAAATACACGCGGTTTGTCTGATTTTATTCAATTTACATAAGTCCCGCGCATTTGAGTGCAGCGGGCCGCCTAAGACACTAGCAAAGGCTACGGACATGAATATTTGAGCTTTCTTGACTGCCAACCTCTGGATGAATTCGACACTTGGTCCGAGTATACTGCAATATGTATGCAAAGCACAACTTGTGTTGGAGCGCGCTCTAATCCGCCGTATGCCATATGTACTCGTTCCTCTGTTCAACGCGAAGGACCAGTACAAATTGAGGATCTGTGGTTGATAACCAGCGACATCGAGACATTCGGTAAGTCAATTTAGTTGTTTTTAAAGTGTGTTTTTAAAGTGTGTTTGACTATTGCCTATTATTCAATATTCAGTTGTTTTGTAATAGGAATAAGTTATACGTTTTCGTACATCCGAGCAATAATCAACCTTACTGATTGGGAATGCAATTTGTATTTGACATTACAATAGTATACCTTTCATTTATACATACTACATGAATTAAAAAATATAAATATATTTGAAATATTACTCTAAGTTCTACATCGTTCTTCTTTATATATTTGAAATATTACTCTAAGTCCTACATCGTTCTTCTTTATATTCCTTATTTCTTTATATCCATGAATATTTTTGGTCCGAAACATACTTGAATTTGATTATTTATTATAACAGTACCTGCGTGTCCCGTGACCTTTGACCTGATTTCAAGTCCTGAATACAGCATACCTGATGAAGCACTCTCTGCTTCCAGCGTATTATACGATTATTTGGCACACGAAAGTGCTGTTGACACAAATTATGATTGGAGTCCGGATGGTGGCGTTGATGAATGGATCAGTGCTGATCTTGGTGAAAACCGCATCGTGATGTCAATAACCACCCATGGAAGTTGGTTGTATCACATCAAGCAATACAAGATATCCGTCAGCGCTAATGGCATTGATTGGTCAGATGTTGTTGATTATTCTGGTTCGATGGTTGTATTTGAAGCAAACAGTAATTACGGTATCTTCACCAATGGATTGCCGAACCCAATTGTAACGCGACATGTAAAACTTACTATCATCTCGTCAACAGTGACTCCATTATTCAGTTGGGCCATCAACGGCTGCCCCTTGCCAACAAATTAAACGAAACATTGGTTGAGGCGGAATTTTTGTCGATCAACCAATGCATACTATATTAACGACATCCATTTAGATTGATACTATGATTATTGTAGCTATATAATTCAAATAATAGCACCAGTGTTTGTTTTATATTATTAATATTTGGCAATATAGTGCACTCCTTATTAACTTATTTGTTTGCATTCTATACTGTTTCAATTGTATGTTTTAAAATATTTTGCTCTAAATAAACCTTTTCAGCATGATACATAGGCACTATTTTGATTTACTATACATTAACTGTCGGGAATTTATCATTTTTGATCATATTTTAATTACATTACTCAAATTATAGCACCAATATTTGCTTTTTATTATAAATAAATGTGAGAAACAATATCTTATTTGTTTTACTCCAAGCGAAACAGTTGAATTCGAATAATTATCTAAAGTGTCTTTATAGCATAGTACAAAGGCGATTTAAGAAGTATTTTAATACTCTTATTTATATTAAACCATGTTTGTAAATATAGTTTTAACCAACTTTGAATTATATTATGAATAAGTTAGGATGACATAATGTGGTTGATGATAAGCACACGAGGAATTTGGTAAGTAAACCATTTGTTTTTAGGCATTTTTATTGAAAAATTAGCGTAAATAAGGTCAGAAATATCACAATATGCAAAGTATAAAATATTTGAATATAGCTAAACATGTCTTTGGTTTTAGTTGTGTCATTAATATATGGCTATTGTGTGCCCAAACGCATTGCATTTAACCTTGAACGCGATTATATTTAAATATATATATTTACTTTCATATTAAGATATAACTGTGAATAATTAGTTTGATGTAACAAAACTGGCAGGGTATTTCAATATTTTTTTTCAGCAACGCACATTGATTAATACTTTCACAAACCTCCCCTTTATATTTATAAATCATATACTAAATCTTCTCTTCAGAAGATCAGGTAGATGATCCAACCACTGATTGACATACAGCAATGCAACAATTACCACGGAATATAATCATAGGGTACTGGATCTAATCACAGATAATTTGGAGTTAATAGCTCTCCTGTCATATGCGTCAACGCAAAATAAATGACAAATAAAATATATAAATTGTCATTACAGTTTCGTAAGTGTTAAACGATTGATAAATTCCAATTTATTATTTAGTTGTATGCATTGCGTTGGTATGATATTCTGTATAAATATGTCAAGAAAGTAATTTGATATCGGCCTCACTTATACCTGATTGGTTTAAGGTCAATTATTTAGTTTACTTCTTTTTTCACGACTGTTCATATGACAATTCTTTAGTTGAAAGCAAATGAAAGCCAAATAAGATTATTTCAAATTCTAAATAATTTAAAGCATTAAATCGTGAAAAATAAAACATAAACTATACATAAAAAATAAAATACAACATTTTCCATGAGCCTCGAAAATCATACACGTTTAAAACTTATTATTTCAACTATATTACAAATATACACGAGTTTTAAAACAAATGATTATATAATATCGAATAGGTATATGATTAGATTCATTTTAAATGATTTTCAGTAATAATATCAAAGTATTATTCAGTTTTATTATCCAGCGTGTAATTAGAAATCTGACCATTGACATGTCAATTATGTTACAAGTAGACAAGTGTTTGACCAGAATAAGTATATTCTAGAAATATGATTCACTTCATATAGGAGAACATTCGTGCGTTATCACCTATAATTTTGTTTCAAGTCTTGAGCACATCATTCCTGATACATCACTTACCGCATCAATCAAAGTTGGGAACTACAGGGCATGGCGCAGTCGTTTCACCACATACTTGTGCTGGAGTGTAATGGAGGGCTATCATTATGGCAAATGGATAAGCGCTGATTTAGGTGAATTCTGTAATTTGATGGCGATGCGCACACTTGGTAATGTTAATAATTACTTCGCTTATTTCGACATATCCATCAGCGCTAATGGCCATGATAGGTCATATGTTGTGAAAAAGTCAGATGTGAGGGTAATGGTTTACGGAAACACAAATGGTGACGAAATTTTGACAAATTCTATGCCTTACCCGGTTGAAACGCGACATGTGAAACCTACTATCTACCATGCCGCAATGTATCCAGCAATCGACGGCTATCCAGAACCAACAAATTAATCGTGACATTGGATACAGAATTGGTCTACCGTGTCTATAGGAATATGAAAACGTACTTTTGACATTTGCCGTGAATATTTGTATTTGATCGCACGGTTTCATAGTTTAAATGCATTGATTTCAAATAACTGCCCATTTGAAGGGATATTTCGAATATAATCATAATTTATGCTTATTAAACGTATCAAGTTAGATTGATAATCTTGCATCTAAATTGAATAACGTGGTCATGTATTTAATCTTACTTTTTATATTTAGTATGTTTATAAATTTGCTTATATTTAGGGTTTCATCAATAAACTCGATTTCTGGTAAGTGTTTGTTTTCTTATGTAAAACTGCTCATGTATCCAGTTAGGTTTCAGCGCATAGATAAATTTAATGCCTTTGTTAAGAATCCTTCAATGCCCTTGCCCAACTGGAATACCTAAACTGAATGATACTGTAATACTTAAACTGAATGAAATCATACCGATAGAGTCATAGATTCCAAACCATGTAATACGTTTCTAGCAAGGTCATAAATAAAACTTTAAACTCTCAAATCAGTATGTGCACTAAACAACTGAAATAATTTAGTGTAACAGGGCCAATATAAGATACCGTTGCAATGAGTTCACTTAACTAGCATGCTAAATATACGAGCTATTAGCTTTTTTTACTCACTTTCAATTTTTTAAGTTTATCGTTAATTAGTAAAATTAGCTTGAATACAAAAATTGTCGTTGAAATATTTAACCTATAATATGATATATATATCAACGAAATGAATACATTACAAATGATCGCAAATCCCACTTATGAATCCCACTTATGAATGAGTATAAAGACTATATGTAAATAGGTGATGGAAGGAGGCTCCATGTATTGATAGTCAGTGAATAATTTAAGTGATGGTCGATCGTAGCTTGTCAAACATGTCATTTATGTTAACGATGATACCAAAGTGGAATTACAACTTTAGTATTCGTTACAGCCTAAAGTTATGTGTTAAATTTATTTATTTAATTATCTTATTTGTGGTTTCCTATAAAGCCCATTCACCTGCTTTAGCTCAACGGTCTTTACAATATCAACTAGATATACACACACACAAAATACATAAAATATAACATGAAATCGATTAAAATGATAGATAGCTACGTAACATACTTTACGTATTGACTGAAATACATTATAAATTGTTAATATTCTTTTGAAAACACTAAATGACTTCACATTTCGCATGTCCTGAGGTAGACTATTCAAGAGAGAAGGTACACAGCTTCTAAAAACACATTTACTATATTTGCTCCTTATGTTATATTCAACTAAAAGCGTATTACTTTGAGATCTTGTGACACGCATTGACTGATGTTTGACTAACATGGCTGATAGATATTTCTGACTAGAATTGGCTAATGCTTTAAACGTAATGACTAGAATTTGTAAAAAGAAACAATCCGCTTTTCTACAGGAAGTCGTTGTAATTTATGAAGGTTTGGGGGCATACTTATGATTCCGACATATTAAGCGGGCGGCCATATTTTGGAGTCCTTGTTGTCCATTTAGCTTGAACTTAGATACTCAAAATGTAAACTGATACAGTAATCGAGACAAAATGTTAAGAGTGCATTGACCAGTGATTTTGCCGTGACTAGAAAGGGCTTGAATGCAAATTACATAAAAATGCTAAGCTAAAATAGATATACTGATTAAGACGAGCTCAGTTTCAAATTAGTTATTTTTTTATTTTATGCAAGAGTACTTTCTTCAACGATGTATTTAAAGATAATTTATGGTATAGGGCGAATGGTTACAATGGTTACTTATCCACTAATTGGTGTTGTTTCATTGCAATATAGTGAATGACGATTGTTTAATTCATTTTATTTTCACACTCAAACAAATCCACTTCACGGGCCTAGTTTCGTCTTGTTATCTCATCAGCACCTTCCTCCATTCGCATTTCCCGCAAACACATCAACTTGAACTATATCATTGCATTGCAGGGTGGTTTTAAGAATGTTATATATATATATATAACATCGACAGCGACAGCGTGTTGGTACAGCAGGCATTCATGGGTATCCCTAACGTTCTGCTACGCTAAGAAACTCTTATTATTGTATGTTTAAATAATGCTTCATACTATGGGCGTCATATTAAATGGACTTGGTAACTTATTATTGTATGTTTGAATAATACTTCATATTATGGGCGTCATATTAGATGGACTTGGTAACAGGGT
>LQRL01107956.1:17077-28291 GCA_001703475.1 Hydroides elegans | reverse complement strand
GGGGGCCCGGGGGGGGGGGGGGGGGTTATTAAAATGGGTTGGTTTTTTAGACCCAAAAAGTGACCAAACCAATTTTCGTCAAGCCCCAGCACAAAAACGGTAATATATAGCTCAGAGATGTTTCTGGTATTTAGCGACCGGGGGCCGATGGCCCCCGGCCCAAATATCTGGGGGGCCATTTTTCATCTCCAAAGGGCCAACATTTGACCATTTTAAGCCCCCAACCGGGGCCTAGGAGCCCGGAGGGGGCTATTGAAACGGGTTGATTTTTCAGACCCTAAAATCGACCAAAAAAAAAGTTTCGTCAAGGCCTAGCACTAAAACGGTAGCATGTAGCTATAAACATCAGAGGGAAGGAATGTGTGAAAAGTTATAAGGTAGATGCCCGACCTTTTTATTTTTTGATTCAATAAATGATAAGTTAGGAAATTTGGTTTAAAGTTAAAAATTTTCAAGTTTTTTTGGGGAAATATGACGCAAACAATTGAGGTGTAACAATTATGTTTCGCAACAATTACTAGGAAAAGTATGCTTGTGACGCAATTAATCCATTGTTCAAGTTGCATAACAATTGAATTATTGCGTCACAAGTGGATTTAATGCATGATAATCGTTTTTTTTTTTCACCAAGAAAAATATATATGTTATGCTAATTTCCGACAGTTTGTTATAAATATGAAACCATTAATATACGAGAATAAATATTCTAATTATTCTGCTTATTACATTTTTTGAGCTAAATGAAAATGTTTGGATGTTCTATTGAAATATTTAGAATATCAGAATCACTTAAATTCGACTTGGTGTTCATATGCAAATCGAATAGTTATATATTTGAGGAATCAATGAAAAATTAGAGAAAACAAGATAGAGGGATAGTAACAGAGGAACTAAAACAGGGAATAAAAAAAGGTAGAACAGGAAATGATACGGGGGAGGGGGCGGGACGGGAGGTTAGGGACTTTGCCCTCTACGATGGCTTGTCTTAAATAAAAATTATAGACTTCATAACACTATTTATTTATACGTGTCATTGGTGTACACAATTAATTAATTATTTACACGTCATTAGTATATACAATTAACCATATACTAAAGCAATGTCATAAAGACGTCTTGTAAAGTTTCTATACCAACATTTTAAAAACCATAAAAAAATATACAAAAAAGTTATGGCCCTCGCCAGACCCTTTTATATTTTGATCCTATGAATTATAGGTCTGGAATTTGGTTTTAAAGTTTAAAATGTTCAACTTTTTTGAGGAAATATGACGCAAACAATCAAAGTGTAACAATTATGTTTCGCAACAATGACTAGGAACATTTTGCTTGTGACGCAATAATTCCATTGTTGAAGTTGCATAACAATGGAATTATTGCGTCACAATACGTTTGCGAAAATCATATATTTTGTGTTAATTCGAGAGAGTTTATAATAATTTTTTTATCAATTAATAGACGGGAATATATACCATTCAAATTACTCTGCATCTTGCATGAACTTTGTTTGTGATTAATATAAAAAAAAATAAGATGTTATACTAAAGACATATACATTAAAAGAATGTCATAAATAAAAATCAGGGTTCTTTATAGCCAAAATGAATAGTAAATTGAATCAATGAAAAATTAACTCATGAAATATGAGAAAAAGAATGGAAGGAAATTAAGAAATATAGGGATATGGATATGGCAATCGAAAATGGGTAGGGAACGTAACAGAAAATGAGGGTGGGAGGTTGGGGGCTTTGCCGTCTACGACTGCTTGTTACTAAAAGAAAATCATTGTTAAATCCATGTACAACCAATCCATCATATCCACCACCCATGGCGACCCGTACCTTATCTGTAATTTGCACAGCTGAAACGGCTTCGTCCGACTGATTGGTAAAGACGAGTTCGACCGAGATCATCTTTGGTGAGAAGATCGAGACGGTTCTCGTGAAGCGATAAGTGACTGTGAGACCGGCGCCCGCGAATTTGTTTAGGAGTTCGTGTTGTGTTTGTGGCGAGAACGATGAGCTCAGAATCTGTAAAATGTAAAGGCAAAGTTAAGAAGAGGGATATACTGTCGTCGATACGCGCTAAAAAGATTAATCCGTTCATCTGTTTATTTTCTTTCATACTTTTCTTGCACAAAATAACCATCTCAACTTCTCAAGTATTATTTACACAGTACATTTATATGACTGGGCATAACTTATTCCTCCTACTTTATATTCAACATAAATATAAACTCACCTCGTAGTTGGGTTTAGCCTTAGGCTGCGGCTGCACGGGCATTGTAGAGGGCGTGGAGGGAGAAAGGAAGCCACCGGGGGTCAGCACGGGCGCCGCGGGCATTGATGGACCAACTGAAAAAGGAAATGCAACGATTTGATTAATTTTATTTGATATACACTTTTTGTTACATAAATTGTCATGTTTCATTTCTTGAACAATAACCCATAAAAGATAGTTCATTGGCGCTTAACACGCAATAGGGAGAGTAGGGAGTTTTGGAAGCGTTGATTATATAACAACACAAAGATTACGAAATAGAGACAAAACTCAATTAACAAGAGTGATTTGCAATTGAACTGATCACAAATTAACTATTCGAAACCATTTTGATTCTTTTGTAAATTAAATTCCTTTCATCTCACCAAATGTATATGTAAGAAAAAATATTTGGAAGGGTTCTTACAGTCATCCAGATCTAGAAGATTAGCTGAGGGTTTGGCTGCCGCTGGAGCCTGTTTCGATTTCTTCTCCTCCTTCTTTGGTTTCGCTTTCATTACCTGTCAATATATTTAAATGTTAATGTTGAGAGGATGAGAGAGAACAAGATTTATAGATTAGAGAAACAAAGAGAACGACAGAGTCGAAGAGAAATAGATAAACGTGTGATTTTAAGTTCCTTTTTTAATACCTGCAATATTGTACTAAGACCAGCACAAAATGTCACATCACCCTTCCATCAATAATGTCTCAACGATACACTTTTCTCCCGACGACCTCGTTCGATACGTATTTTGTATTAGTTTATATAGTTTACTTTGATTTTTTATTTTGAACATATAGAAAATTGGCACACGAGAATAAATTCGGTTTTACCAGATTATTGCAATACCTGTTTTCGTAAACGAAAAGATTGCTGATAATAATATTTCTACCGGGTCTACCCATTCACCTCAAAATCTGTACAATTCACCCCAAAGCCAAGGCCGAATTGTACATGACAATCTCACCCTCCACCCAAAACTCACTTTTTTCTTGACGACCACCACTTCCTCTTCCGACGACGACGAGCTCTCACTGTCACTATCTGAGTCACTACTGTCACTTCCGCTTCCCGAAGACGCGGCTGCGGCCGGGCGCTGGTGTCCGGTGGCAGACGATTCTTGTGTATTGCCTGGTGCTGGTACCTCCGCTGACATCAGATCGGCAACCAGTGGTTCTGGTTTCTTCTTTTCTTTCGTTTCTGTTTGATTATGAAACGAAAATATGTTTTGTTCAATAATGTAGTTGGATACATTTGATCGTGAAAAGGATAACTCTAAATAAATGGACATTTCAGATATATATTGTATTAGATATATTTTGGAAACAGATGTTTTTCTTCAGAAGAAATAGATACACCTGATGTTTTCTAGCATATTGTTATAACATACTGCGTAACCTCCAATATAATATAAATTCAAACACCAACCTCTTATTTCCATTTTTACTTTTTACATGAACACAAACCAACAAGGCGGCGGCCCATAAATTAACACCACAAAACGAAACCCAAACAACCACCGCCCGCTTACTTTTAGTGGCAACCACAGCCTTCGCCCCTTCGTCCTCCGACCCACTCGAGCTGCTGCCACTCTCGTCGCTCGAGCTCGATCCCGAAGACGACGAGCTGCTTGAGGACGAGGCCGAGCTGCTTCCTTCCGAGTCCGACTCGTCACCGCTCGAGGTCGAGTCTGCGCCTTCCGTCGTCGTGGAACCTACAGGGAATAGGGATATTAATTGAAATTCTGGGATTTGTGAATATATAGGATTTGGTACAGTTTCGAAGTACTTTGGATGAATAGAGTTACATGTATGTGATTTGCTTAACGACTCATGCATTCCTTTTAAGATATAATATGATATGACAGTTTTTTTTTGTTAATTGCTTTGACCCATAAAATATCAGCCATGGTGATTAAGCCAGCCTTATCTCTTCGAATAATCAGTTTCGCGCTGTTTTTTTTTGTGTCTCAAGCTGTTTTTGCGGCCATTTACCATTTCATTTATCACACTTACTATCCCCAATTATCAAGGCTCACATACCTCCACTGCTGTAGAATGACTTCTTCTTATCGGCCTGTTTGGCCTTGTGCGTCTCTGGCCATGGTTTCACCACCTCCACGTTCCTGACACTGGGGTCTGGCGCCTCCGAGGGCCAATCGGGAATCTCCTGGTAGCCATTGGCCCGCGCGTTGATCACGTGCGAGAGGGTGCCCAGTTGGTATTGGTCGCGCTCTGAAAGGAGGAAAATATATTATTTGTTATAATCTAACCATAATAAGTGTTGGAAGAATAACAGAAATACGATAATGAATAATACCGAGGACTGGATAGGACAATTGTTTAAACACATACAATGTTCGTAAAATGCAGTTAAATATGTTTAATATGTAAATATTTCAAGTCTTGATATGCGTAAACAAAATATTTCAATTTGTTGTTTTGTTTATTCAAAATGTGTAGAACCATGCTAGTGGTTTGTAGAAACTATTCAGAAACAAGATATTGTACAAAATGTGTCCATCTTAATAGTCAAGCCATTACCTTTGAATTTGGACTGCAGAACAGGCGCGGGCTTAGTCGAGAGGAAGATCTTTTTAGCGTGTTTAGCGAGCGCACCGGACTTGTCGCTCGGCAGAATAAGTTGCCGTAACAACCGCGTTCGGTCCCGAATGTCGTAATTTTGATCGTATTTGGCCAGATTAAAGATGTATTGGCAGAGAAGTTTGGTTTGTTTTGAGTTTGTGATGCACAACTTAGCCGCGAGGTTGATGATTTGCAGCTTTACGATATCTTCCTGTAAAAGGTTTATGTGCATGATATGAAAGATAAACATCCTGCTATTTATTACATTTCTTTATGATGTAACGTTGAAGCGTTGAGCATATATTTCATTTTTTTCATAATTTTAATTCATTTAAAGCTTTTATGAATATTACCATACCTCATCAATGAATGTTTTGGCCATTTTCCTCAGTACATCCGGGGCGATCTTGGGTACTCGATCGGAGTACTCGCCGATCAGCCACAGGATACTGGCCTTGGCCAACGGTACCGTTATGTTTTCTACCAGACGGGCCAACTGACTGATGATCTCTTTGTGCTCACTTGACTGGAATGACCAAAGTTAAAGACATCACAATTTTGGACACAAATATGTTAACGTTTAGGCATGTTTTTATTGGGCTGTGAATTACAAGTGAATTACTTAGGGTTACAGGGTGTAGCATAAGCCAGAATTCTGCCTTGGTAATTGTTCAAGGGTACCTGAAAATTGCCTCGGAAATGTCTCGAGGGTACCTAAATTATACCTCGAAAAACTCATTTCTACCTCGGTAATTTTTCGCGGGTACCTCAATTCTGCCTCGGTAATGTTAATTTACCCTCAAAATTACCGAGGGTTTCGACCCTTATGCTGCACCCTGCGGGTTATCGAGCTAAAGGGATATCAGAGAAAAAAATATATCTTAAAACTCATATCTGTTTTCTAAATTGGTTTATATGTTGGTGTTTAATGCGTTACTTACTTGCATCTGGAGTAATTTCTTTATCACCACCACGCTTTCTCCCAATACAGCTTCTGTTAAATAACATAACTTACATGTAATTGAAAAGCGAACATGTCCAGCCCATCTTCTTATTGAAGCACACGTTTGATATGTCATTTTATGTTGATGATGGTGCTAAATATATAGGGCCTACATCAATTTATAAATGTAAATATTCGGAAGGCAATACATAAACCTCTATAAACTTAATACTTATTCAAACAATAACTTAATCATAAACGGCAGAGTATCTAGCTTTAATGTATAACTTTCGCGACAATGATATCTATGCCATCAGATTACGGATGTAACTTTGCGCATATTCAGATATATATATTGAGTATTTTATTCACAAATCATTTTCAAACAAAATGCTTTATTTTAAGTTCATCGTTCATTCGAATTATTGTTCTAAATTCAATCAATATTTCAATCTAACAGAAGGGTAAACAATGATCATACATGTATCATATACGCACTTTACACAAGTAATGACTAACATGAACACTGTAACAACAGACACGCTAACACAACCCTTACCATATAATTCAGAAACACCGTCTCTTGCTACAACAAGGATAATTCTAGCTGATTGCTCATTTTGTACAATTCTTGCATAAAATTTTATTTTTGAACCGACATTTATCGTGTTATTGATTTATTTATCAATGGCAAGTAATCCGAAACATAGCTGTATCAATTAGAATAAATTCTCTTTCTTACCTATTTCTTACCAAAGATTTTTTTTTTATTTATAACCATTTGAATCAGAATATATTCAGCACCTTAATCATTGACACCCACTATTCCCCTGCGATATCGTGTTTCAACAATTTCTTTTGCACAAACTAGAAATAAACTAGAGCACATTTATTACGAAATGTTAACCCACATGACTATATGGACAATTTGAAACCTTCATAATAAAAAATCCCCCTAAGAGTCCTTACACCTCCTATTAAAATCGCTTCCCTGAGTTTTAACCCCATAAAGTTTAACCATTAACAAAAACCAGTGAACCTCTTACCATTCCTATTAGACAGCAGACTACACAGCCCACTCAAGCATTGATCAGTAATCTCAGCGATACTACTCGCACATCGCCCTATCGCCTGGATCGTGGCAGCTGCAAACTCCTTGTCGGCACTTGTGACGTAGGTTTGGAACTCGCGCAACATCGTCGAGATATTGGACTCGGTGGCCAAGTTGGTCAGAATCTCGAGCTGTTGAATGAAAATGCGGGTTAAAGAGGTTAAAGGAATCGCAATTCTAATATATGTATAGAATATACATTGTAACAAACATGTAATTTGTCCTACGACGAAGGCTGAACTGTGCATTAGAGGTAAATGTAACATTTTTTCATTTGAAGTTAATTAAATACATGCCATACGCTACACTCACTGAATTTCAATAACCAGATAACTAGTAAATATACATGTATAAGAGTAATCCAATTTTAATAGCAGCTTACCTTAAGCAGTTTAACTTGTGTAGGATCCATTGGTCGAATATAAAAGCTTTTCAGGAATGGCTCGAACATGTCCTGCAAAAATATCATAACGTTCTTAACATTGATACATAGGCTTATCTATTTTGTAACCGTTCAAGTTTATATAAAGATCAATGTTATTTTTTCTATTTAACAAGATTTCGATCAAAATCATGATCAAATGAAAGTATAACACTACATATCGAGTTATTCGGTTTCTTTAAAGTATCTATCATCTTTCAATCATATGTTATCCAGGTCTGATCAAAATTCAAGCTCAATCACGATTGTTCGATATGTACCTTTCTATTGACTGACATAGCTGCTATGTTACTCAGGACTACAAACTGCACCTCTCTGTAACGCAAATCATTTAAAATCTAGATATGTATAGAAATAGAGTATTATTTGGTATTTTGAGTAATATCATGAATAGTTGTAGTAAGGTCCATAAAACCCTAATGTTTATGGGAAGATTCGAACAATGAAGATTATTATACTTGAAATCGTTGTTTTTTTAAATGTGGAATTGATGCGATCGGTGTAAATAAACCACATACTTGTGACTTCGGAGCAATCGAATGAGCGCCTTGGATACGAGACCAACTTCAGCACGTGGTGCGCAGTGGTGAAACAGCTGGGCCACTGCCATCACGACCGATGCATTCCTGCTGTTGAGAAGTGGCTTGGCATTCCTTAGTAACAAACGGTGGTCGGGGTCCATGACGTAGGGTCGCTTCTTTGGCTTCTCCTCGTCGCCCTCGGCGTCGCTGCCTTTGCTCGAGTCCGATGTATCCGAGGCATAAAAGGCCTTCTCGTCCGTGTCTTCCAGTGTGTCCTAAAATTATATCGATCTTATTATCCAATGACCCAAGTCATCAAGAAAGTATATGGATTCTTGTCATTTTAATATAGATATAATCAAATGTATATATTTTCTGATCCGGGTAGGCAATAAATTAATGTTCATCCTGTCAACATGAAGTCTTATCAAGTTATGATTTAAACAGTACTTATCTTTAGAAATCAACTTAGCTATCGCAGCCAGATTATATTCGCACAATATATATTTCGACTCACATCTTCGTTTGGACTGATAAACTGCGTCCTGCAGTAGCGTGTCAGCATGTTGATGATGGCCACCTGACCCCACTCGTCCACGTCCACGAGCAGGTTGCACAGCTTCCGATAGTTCTTGTGAATCAAGTCGATGCGCTCAGGGCAGACCTCCTCGAACGCCTGGATCGCACTTCCTGCGACAAGCTGAAAACGGGAACAAGGGCATGAATTAAAGTGCCTTGCAAGTATGGCAATATGAGTTGATCACTTATATTCACACCAAACTCCCCACCTCGCTTTAACGACAGACTATCAGATGGGACAGAATTTGCTTACTCCAAAACTTTTCATTATTACATTTGTATATGATTTGAATGGTATCGTGCACGAAACCTGTTTACTTGGTAAAACTATATAGCTTTACCAAGTATATAGGTTGTTTAAAGTATATCTATATATACATTTATCATCAACTTAATATAAGAAATGATAATTTTACAAATAAGAAAATACAGAAATGTGTTGATTATAAATCCTAGCAATTCGAATCTTACGGTTGTCTTATCTGACAGCAATTTCTCGATGACTTCAATCAGTAGGTCTTTCTGCTCTGGATCAATGCTAAAATCCGACAAACAAAATCAAAATATAAATCACGGCAATCCATTTTGACCATATTATTATTACTTATCATTACCAAATATATATAACCAAAGCGAAACTGTATACATCTGGGAAATATATTTCACAGTGACATCAATTATTGCAAAATCTTTTGAACTGTTATCTGCCCACCTGTATAGCTTAGGAATTGCATGAGCAGCGGTTTTCCTGACATAGGGGGACATATCCATAACCGATTCCTTTATTGCCAACATCATGATGGGAACAATCATCGGCACTCGAATACTGGACAGCACTCGCAACGCACTGGCGCGAATTAACTGGTTGGGATCCTGCATTGACAAAAAAACACGAAATGTATTATATACTGGTTATCATTTCACATCAAGCTTATTATGAAGGAAAATACATTGAATACATTGTTGATGCTGTACATGTATATTAATTGTATCACAATGAATCAAATAAGAATCTTAACAATTGCTTTTGCAACACATTTGTGATCAACTGCTGCTTAAAAGAATGGATTAGATTTTCAACCACAATAACGTTTTAGAGCATTAGAAATCGAGATATACAATCATAAATAGGATCCTTCCTCGGTGTAAATTTGTATATAAATCCTACTTCTTTATGCTCAACAAAACAAAACTGAGAACGTACTTTGAGTGCCCTCTGAAAGGTGCTTATTGACAGCAGCGCCAGATCTTGTTGTTCTTCTGCATAACGGGTGAGGTAGACATATACTAGTTTCTTAACCTAAATACGAAAATTACTAAATAAGCAAAGTTCAAATAACAGGTGCTCAGGTTAAATTAATATATGATTATTCGTAAAAGAATAAAAATTTTAATGAAAAGGCTTACTTTTTAAGGTAAAATATGAGGAAAGTAAGTTTATGGTTGCTAAAAATTCCAAAGTGAAATTACTTTACAATAATGGAACAAGATAATGAGATATATTTATAACAAACCTCTATGTTTTTGGACACTACATTCTTTACAACAGCAGGAAATAAATCAGATGCATCTTTTCCTTTTGCAACCATCTGAAACAATATTTGAAAAATTTATGAATTAACTAGAATATATATATTTATCAAATATTGAACCGACTGCTTATATGTAAAACAAAGCAACGCCAACATGTCTACTGAGTAATGAGTGACTGGAAATGTTAATTGTTAAGGTCTCAGAACATCAAAAAAACGAAGTATTCTACAAAGATCAAAGAGTTCAATAAACCAAAAAGAGGTTATCAACCATGATGTTCATACAATTATTTAACAAAATATATACACAAAATTATATTGTGCTATATTTGCAATTTACAAACATTTATACTTATCACTTTACAGCTAAATGTCATGTTACTTTCAATTCAAAATATTATTTTCGGTGGTTTAATTTGACTGTTTTTATCCGACAAATCAAAATAATAATACTTACACCAATTATCCGCTTCATTGCTTCGAGTTTCAAACTATCTTTGTTCGTATCAAGCATTTGTTTCAGGTCATCGTGACTGTAACAACACAAGGAAGTATTTGTGAAACACGAGCAGGCCCCAACCGCCCCCAAACTCGAAGGGGTATGGTTTTTGCAGAATTTTAATATATTTTCTATGAAAACCGCTATTTTTGGCCAATTTGACAACTACCGGTCGATTGTTTTTGACCGAAATGGTCAAAAGGCACATCTACGGACCAAGACCTTTCATTTGAGCCTGTAACCAAGTCTCTATGACCTTCCGTTTAAAAGTTCTAGCCCGTACAAGCCCAAGTCTTGAAAAAAACCGCTATTTTGGGCTGTTTGGCCAATTTGACCACTTCCCGTAGGGTGTCTTTGACCGAAATGGTCAAAAGGCACATCTACGAGCCAATAGATTTCATTTGAGCCTATAACCAAGTCTGTATGACATTCCGTTCAGAAGTTCTAGCCCGTACAAGCTAAAGTCATGAAAAACCGCTATTTTGGGCTAATTTGGCCAATTTGACCACTTCCGGTAGGTTGTTTTTGACCGAAATGGTCAAAAGGCACATCTACGGACCAAGACCTTTCATTTGAGCCTATAACCAAGTCTCTATGACCTTCCGTTCAAAATTTCTAGCCCGTACAAGCTCAAGTCTAGAAAAACCGCTATTTTGGGCTATTTGAGCCAATTTGACCACTTCCGGTAGTGTTTTTTTTTACCGAAATGGTCAAAAGGCACATGACCTTCCATTCTCCT
>LQRL01107945.1:705-19995 GCA_001703475.1 Hydroides elegans | reverse complement strand
CGTTGTGGCAAAGGAGGGGTGTGGTTGATGAAGGAAGCGGGGAGAAGGTTTTTTTTTTTTTTTTACTTTTCAACGCTCCTTGCATTATATCAATTTAACTTATTTTTCTATATATTTTCATTTATAGTTGATATACTTTAATATTTTCATATTAATTAAAACAGTTTTTCGCCAATAAAACTAAAATAATGTTACATTTATTTTTCAAACGTTTCGTTTATTGTGGTATATCCTCTTTTAGGCAAATTATGGTTTAAACATACTGGGTGGTCAAATGCGCATCCGAATGAGAGTGCAATTCAAGGGCTTCAGTGCATAACTGCGTTTTAATGTGCTGGACAATTATTTCATGGGACAAAGCGAAATATCTTTGGCAGAGGAAATTCATCAAAATACAATTATAGGTAAATTTTCATCATAGTTTATAAATAATGAATATATTAAATAGAGGCAACATTACATTAGGTATTATTCCCAATAGAAATGCAATTTCTATATTTTATATCGCATTTAAAGTAATAAAATATCTGCAGTTATTCTAAGAAATATTTTTGTTTGTTTGCAGGCCCATATAAATAAAATATAGTTTTATGCTGACCTCAAAAGCAGATATACGTGTATTTCGAACAATGATTCATGACATAGCATACATGGAATTAGTCATTGCTCTGCAATTAAGTGACGCCCAACGAAATTTGATGTCGAACCGGGAGAACCCAAATGTAAGTTAAATTAAATCTAACGGTTAGACCACTCCTTTTTCAATGTTTCGCATTTTCATGTGTAATATTTGGGAATTTTGCTCTGTAAAAAGTTTTTTTTTCGGGGTAGCTGGGGGAGGAGGGGTAGGCCTGCTAGTGAATCAAACAAATCATGCTTTTAATTGATTCGTATATATCTATTTTTTAATGAAAATCTGTTCAAACCCCATTTTGTTATTAAATTAAACATCACATAATTAAAGAAATATATATTTATATTAACTGCATTAGCAATTAAACAATTCAAAATTATTTGGTAGGTCTTAATGAAAAAAAAACGAAAACATTATGATCCATGTTTCACTATCCACAATATCAGCAAATTAACTCATTTTGTGAGAAAATATAAAACCTGTTATTTACCTTAATATCCACTAAATTCATAACCGAAGTCCCCATTTGTGGAGCAATGGAATACTTTCTTTCTCACTGCTTAGTACTCCAATAATGTTCCTTCTTTTTTCTAACACCACAACTGTATTTCCAATTTTATCCTTATCGCTCCTCCTGTCAACACCTGTAATTGTCTCAATATCTAATAATTGATTCTTTTTGATAACAGATTAAATAATAATAACAATAATAAACAATAAGATTAAACGTGCATCTGATCACGGACGGTTCCTTGTGTAATATCAGTAGTATCCACTGTAAGCACAACTCTATATCTGTAGCGTAGTGAAAATGAACGAGGAAGTTTAAAACAGAACTGTTTTTGATAGAAGCCTTTTCATTTCCTTAGACAGAAACACGCAATGAATGTTTGTTGGAAGAAATTGTTTTTTTTTTAATTGTAACCATGAGTTAAGGTGGATAATTTTTATAAGAAAAGTCAACGTTTAAAATTCACATTGATAAAATACACACTTTAAAAAACTGTCATAGTCAAATGACAATTTCGATCATTTAAAATAAAATAACTAATTAAGGCAAATAATCGAAGGGACCCATGAATTGTACATGTATAAGGGAGAAGGCTCTCTTGAGTTTGATGTATCAGCATTCTTTACAGATGCATCATCACATTATACTTTCCAGATTTTAAACATGATTGTTGCACCACCATCCCAATGTGCTATAAAACTATTATTTGTGCTAACAAAACCGTAAACTACAACAAACATTAATTCTCCTGTACTTTTCTCCTGGCGCTATCGAACACAATATTGTTGTTTATGATTGTTTATCGACGCACCTTAGATTCTTTTTGCCCGACGTGGAAAGATGCAGTTGTTGTTATTCTTGAGTCATACATGGTCTATTTGATTGCTTTATTTAGTTTTGTTTTCTGTTTACAAGCCTGTTGTCTGAACATCGATTAACACAATCATGGAATTTGCTATGGTGCTATAAAAGAACGTGAGGAGACATAATCTAAAAAACGGTGTTTTCCACGTTTCTGGGATATAATCCCTTGATTTGTTTTAATTATGTTCTTATTTTTTTAAAGGGAACAGCTAAAAACGTAACCAAAGTGATAAAACAAATATATACATAGATAACAGATAATCTATTCAGGCTATTCTTGTTAAATAAAAACAAACTGCCGATATAAAAAAAATAAATAGTTATTGCATGTACATGTATGTGAATATGAGTTTTGTCTGGGAAATAAACTATCAATTTAAATAGTGTTTTATTGCTTTAGTGCGTGTTTTTTTTATATGATGCATAATAAATTTAATAAAGAAACTATGTTTATGTTTTATAGCTATTTTGTCTGCTAAATATACTCTTTTGGAATAGTTTTTTTTTAATATTTGAATCGTTGTTATTGCTTAAGTGCTTAATTGATATTACTCATTATCAATTTTAAAAAGAAGCTATGTATGTGTTTTATGACTATACTGTAAATGATTAATAACAATTAACAGTTAATACGCCTCTGTTGTAGGGAGTTCGCAGGAGGGAACGCGGTATTAATCATCCGAGAAAGACATAGATCTACTTCCTCTATCGAGATTCACCTGAAGTCGCCTTGCTTGATCTTACAAGGATATTATTTCTTACAAATATATTTTTTTATCACACACATCACCATTTTTAGATTGCTTAGCTATGGTAAATTTCAAATGCATGTAACGAAATACACACTCGAAAACACACAAAAACACGTCTGCATCGAGACAATTACATACACAGTGATTCAATGCTGTTCGCAAAAACACATGATTATTTATGTAATTTCAAATTACAAAACTACCATTTTTTGTACAGGTTTGAAACAATTTTAGTAAAACAAAAAAATCATAGATTATAAGGAATTTACTCAAAAATTTATTACTTTATGAGAAAAAAATAACAAATGAACAACAACATAATTTTCAAGGATAATCAAAAGTCACAAATTATAAACAGTCTAGTTTTAAGGCTATAAAAGCTGCCTAGAGATCTATTCGATTATACACATGCAAATACCCATGCTAAAGATAACAAGATTGTCAAGGACAATGACCCAGCTTTACTTTATAGCTCTTCAAGTACTAGCAAACACGTTTTTGTTCATTGTTTTAATGAGACTTAACAGGTAAGTGTTAATGCATACGCTGGTATAAAAGTCATATTTATTCATTTGTTCTACCATCTGCATATAAACAACAATTATAAAAATATTGATTTGTTTATACCATTATACCATTATCTTTAGGAATCGGTTGTACAAGCTGGGATTCGAACCTACGACCTTATGACTTTGAGTCTGATGCTATATCCCTAAGCTACAGGCCCATATGCGATATGAATTAACATACACACAATATGTATAAGTACATTATGAACCAGACATTTATATCTTATCAAAGACTTTCAGATACGATATGGCTATCTACTAAAGGCACCATACATGAGAATATTATTTCTTGCATTTTCTCAAGGAAAAATATTTTTGAGCTGAATTCAGGATCGAACCCACGACCTTTGGGACATGAAGCCGCTACACAACTGAGCTATTCGGCCAGGTGTGTAACAACTGTGATTCAAACAGTCGATAAGTTCAACAGACATAAAAATCAATAACTTGAAATCAGAAGGCATGCCTTAATGAGAAAAATGCACGTATCCATCATTGGAGTCTATCAACCAGCACAAAAGCCCCCGCATGACCAACCATTCTGCTTGCGGAAGGTTTGGTCGTGTATATAATAATACACGCCATAAGACCTGTCTTACCGATAGCATATGGTATATGGTCATGCGAAATGAGCTAAATAGACGTTTGAGTATATAGAAGACCGGATTTGGCGGAAATGGCCAAGTCCACCATGGCGAACACAGTGGTTCGATCGTTATCCAGAGCACAATATGGGTCGGGGATACCATTGGAAAGCGTTGGTTGAAATTTGAAAGCTCTACAACCAAACATGTGTGAGGAAATAGGTCTGGAAAAAAGTTTACTGAATAACTAACTAACTAACGGCGGACGACGCCGTCCGATCTCACAAACCCAGTTTTCGTTTCACGAGAGCTTGTTTAAAAAAGAATTACTTCAATTAAAAATAGGTGTAACCCTCTTAACATTAGAATCGCGTGCATATTAACAGATCATTTGCAGATATACATCCCTTATTTTTCTACTTCTTCATTGCCAACACCGTAGAATATATCATGACATGGTCACGTACTTGTTAGTAAAATATTGTCACATTCTTCCCGAATGTGGTTGTTCTCTATATCATAGGTTTATATATTACAATATTAAAGTTATCATAATAGAGCGTCGGTGATTTCCTTAAGGAATCACTGTATAAAATTTAATGTTATCATTAGAAACCACATCATCTATATTTGCGGACTTGCGACTTTTATAGAATTCTATATAGTATCTGTCTAAAAGATGAAACACGACACAGATAGCTCTCATGTTTAATGTAAAGTGTAGAAATGCACTATTAGTTAGGAGTAGTTGTCGACAGTGCATTTTGTTTAAAATGGCGAGTAAATGGGGTAAAAATTGTTATTTTTACATTAATATTTTATCGGGATTTAATCGGGAGACAAAACTTATACTTAGTACGTGGTGCGTTTGCTCTATGAAGGGCTAAATAAAGAGGTAAGAAATACTGCTAAGCATAAACATTGTTGGAACATTTCAAAGCCAGCTAAAGTTATAGAATAATGTAGGCTGATATAAGTAACCATTAGGATATTATACTATGTTAAAGGCGATATTAACAATAAATCAACGAAATAATATTTTCATGTCAAGAACTTGTGTAAAATGTATTATATCAGCGTAACAATGACATCAGACACCTAATTTGCCCAACATTGTGCCATTGTATTCTATTGATTTTTTATTAGGATATCAAGGGTCATAATGAATAGAAATCCAGATTATGCCACGAACGTTTGTTGACCTCAACCAAACTGATGATTTGATGCGAAATTATAACAACTCCTGTTTTAGCCGGAATTCTTAAAATCAATTTTAACATCTTTATTTAATTTTCATAAAGAAATCATTCTTAATGCATATTTTGTTTTAGGTATTTTTCCGACTTTGTAATGATTATCATCCTGACGCAGCAGTTTTACACTAAAGCGGAAGTATTTTGAGAATGTTATATAAATAACGATTATCCATACTGGAACCGACACCTGAACGGGTACAACTATATCGAGGCTCTTAACGATATGTCAAGAAGAAATGGCATTTATGCGGTTTATTCGCTTGGAAAGATAAGTTGTATGCTAAAGCAAGAAAGTATGAAAGAATATTCTCATTCGTTATGTGTGCATAAACACCATGTATATGATAGATTATCATAAACTAAACCAATAAAAATCAAACACAAATACTCTACAATTGAAGTCATTGACATATAATTACATAGATTACACGCTTCATTTGACGTGTCACTCGATACGTCGTTGAATTATATATAGTGGCTTGCTTTAAGCGAGTGGTTACATAAAAGTAGCGATTCCCAGAGCCACTTGCGATTTTCACTGTTTCTCTTTGCTTCTTAAATCGCAAGGAGCAAATGGATTAGCGCTTCTTGCGATCTAATACCTAGAGAAACAGTGAAAATCTACAAGGCGACATGGTTATCGCTGCCTTTATGTAAACCCGCTTCCCAAGGCCTTTATACCTTGTATTTCTTCGATGCGTTTTCATATTTTTATATTTGAAAACATTAAATTAGCTCTTAAACACAATACAATACATTAACGTGCCCATTTTAGAACAGGTTCTATTCATGAACAAAGCCTCGAAACAATAACTGTAAATATGGCACTAAAAGTTATAAACAAATAGGCATAATAAAGAGGTAGAATTCTATTTAGTCTTCGTATTTTATCAAATCATTTTTTTAACGCATTGTGAAATCAAAATTAACAAGTGATCTATTTCGTTTGTGGAGAAAATGCCATCGCATCAATTATATGTAAACTGGCTCTCATATAATATTCCGCTACGAGCAACATCGAACTGTTGATACAACTGTTTCTTATTGTTGGTAGGCTTAATTAATATTGTCTAACATGTTTTACGATTTTGAATTAGTTTGTCACTGAATGTACTTTCCTTACAAAAAATAACAATTATATTATAAAATGGGTATTTGTTCAATTGCTCTGCATCTCCAACAAATTGTCACAACGATAAGATATTCCATATAGGAAAGACGTAAGAGACCTCTTGTCCGTATGTTCATGGATAATAATGCGGTAGAAGATCAAACTGCTCACTGAAGATGGGTGAGGGAGGCAATAGAACGCACCGGTAACATATGTATCATCGTATTACTTCAGATAGGTTCCGCAGCTTGTGGAACAGTTGTCCCGGAGGTACCGCATGTCATCCGTCACGTCCTCGACGGGAAGACAAGCAAGTGAATCGATCATCCAAGGTTTTAGCTCTTCGGCTTCTTTGTAGTGTTGCGCGAGGCCAAGATCTTGATATTTTTTGCCATGCCCATTGGAAGAGATGGTAAGAGGAAGCCTCTCAGCTGACTGAACATTTATTTAGATGTGGCCTCTGACATAGTAAGAAGGGAAAAGCAAAATAGGAATGCGTACAAAATTTATAATATTCGTAGAAAACAGATTAAATCTTAACGTCGTTTTGCAGAATCAGAAGTTTTTACATACTTTAGATATAAATATTTTGACAACATTTTGGCGAAATCAAAAGATGTTTATCACATTGGTGTCTTACAGAAAACATGTAATAATTGCATACTATGAACGGAGGCCAAATTCATAAATGCATGTACGTTCACATTAAAAGGAAGTTTTATTCACTTTTTATATTAGGAAACAAATAGCGATATAAATAAACATATAATAACAAAACCAATAGAAACATCGATCAGGGCCTAATTAAGAGGATCACTAAATGTAATGTAATTGTGTCAACAACTGTTCCACTTCTATAGATTCAAATAGAGAGAGATATATTTTTATGTTAAATGCATATATGACTACTTCGCCTTTTGAGAGAGATTAATCTACTCCATTCCGTCAATATGTTTTTATTTATATAATTAATTTTATGATGAGTTGCATGTATTACCTTGGGTATGATTTGTATTTAATTTTATATTTATTTGAAACTGGTCACCTTTTTTATGATAGGTCTAGGCAAAACGTTTGCATTTCGGTCATCTATCCAACCCAATACCCTATAACATGTGTGATGAAATGAATGTGAATACTGATATTTTATACTATTATATAGGGTCAACACATATTTTTTAAGTTATACAGAAACACACAATAATGTTTTAGGTCACTATTCAAAAGTTACTCCAGGACATTTTAAAAACAAATATGCAAATAGCGGTTGAGTCTATGTACATAGGCTGCATATTATCTTGTCTTTTTTATACGGCAAAACACTTTTTATTTTTAATAAATAAGTTCTCTTCATCTTACATTTTCTTTATGAGTGATTAGATGAGAATTACACATGTATCTATGTAGATCATGTGTATATTTGGAACATTAGCTATTATCTGTCATGGTTGATACAGTATTGGTGAGTGATTGGAGTTATAAAGCTGACCGAAGCTCTCTTCCAGCATTTTAACATATTTGAGTTAACTTAAATTTCTTTTTGATTATAAAATATCTTTAAATGACAACGCAGAAAATAGATAAACTATATGATCGACCCAATTGGTTGATAATTGCAATTAAATTTATGGAAATTCAAAGCTAGATAGATGGTGTGCTTCTAAAAAAGCACAATTATCTGCATTTTTTTCCTATATTTGAATAATTTGTTTCATAATTTTAATTAGTTTTCTCGGTAACTTATGGTATAAGATCCAATTAAATGTTCTATCTTTGATTTGATCTAGAAAAATGTCAATATGAAGGCAGAATATACATAGCTACTCTGTTATAGCTTTATCAAATAATTGAGTCACAATAAATGTGTCATATTAAATTAAATCATTAAGTTACAATAATTGGCTTAAAGCGAAGTGAGGTACTGCACACGACGAGTATCGATTATGTGTGACAGTGCTTTTATATAGCGAGCCTTGATTGATGACGTCAATGACGTGTGCAGTATAAGTGACACACCCCTGTAAATGAGCCAATTAGGGACCAAGGATTCCGCTTAGTGGATTCAGCAAGGCGAAGAAAAATTACATTTAAATTTAGGGGTGTGTGTCTTAAAGGCTAAATATCTTCTATACCATTCATAAAATAGTCATTAAAATAGCCTATGCTCCATGTTCGATAGCTCTTTTATATTAATGTTTATATAGAAGGGTGTGCTATGATTTGTAATATAGAGAAAATCTATGCACGGGAACAAATTGAATTTTATCGGTTGATTGCAATATCTGCATATTTTCGAAAACGAAAAGATTGCAGATAATCATACTTTGCGCTGATCAATCTGTCACACGCAAAATATAATAAAGAACAATTGGTATAGTCCATCAAGGAAGTTCAAACGGGTTAACACAGTACAGTTGACAAAAATAATCAAATGGATAATTTAATTAGATTAAGCTGATTACATCTTGGCAGTTGAGTTTATGTCAATTGTTTGCATAACTCTTCCGCCTTTTATCTATTTGAATTCTATGTTTATGCTTATAACAGTATCAGGTCAACAACATTATGTTTAATTATCTCAAAACCAGGTCATTTATTGATTCATATGGTGATATGCACATAGTCAATGACCATATGTCATATTGACGTCACTCCTCGCAATCAACTCTATTCATAGTTTAGAAAATACAATTACCTCAAGAAGATAAGATACAAAACGTGATGTAATCCTAATCATTAGTTGATTTCGTTTATGCAAGAGATGCTAGAGTATATGCAAACTGCTTTATATTAATTTGGTATAGTATTTGATTGCATTGCAACATTATATATAGCATATCCCTACAAATATTAAATGAATGCACGTCATTATTTGACAAATGTGTATATACAACTTTTTTGTAGTATCAAAGCCGGCCGTACGTGCGTCTATGTGCTGTCTGTGTAAAAAAAAATCGTACGGAATACAACATGTTACTGCACGTAGGGAGGATAAAATGTGCATGCACATTATTTTCTGCGTGTGTTCTACGATTACAGCACCGCAGACAGCCCACGGAAATCTCGCAAGAAGTGCGCAAGTGGTGCGTTCGTCACCCGTACTTGAAACGTATATTTATATACATAATATTTTTATATATTTGCAAAGCACTCGCCGTCGCCCGCTTCAATCACACACGATCAATTAGCCACAAAATTAAAAGAACATTTGGACTCTATCTGCTCTATTTTGCCCTTCCGATACATTTTCTATTTACTTTGATTCCCGTTCGAGTTAGTGAAAAAACGTTTCGTATTGCATAAAATAAATTTCCTCTGTAAAATAAAGGTTTCATCCACATCCGGACCAATATCTGTTTTCTGACATGTGATTTGGCAGTACCTTTACGATCCTCTTACTCCCCGAGCCAACTCAGCAAATGGGATCAGGCCAAAGTTGTATACATTTTGATATTGACAATAATACTGAAGACTTAAACTAGGTGGTCTGCCTTTATACGCGTTGGAGGAAAGGTGCGACAGACATAGCTGCCGGACCAGTCATGTACGTATATCTCGCGATGCACGTAAGCAGCACGTGTTTGTGACGCACGATTCCATAGACACTTGCGTGTCAAGTACAGAGAAAACGCACGAACGACCAATCACAACATTGTATGAAGGATATGCAGCACGCATTTTAGTCACGTGAGTCAATTGCAGTACACGGCAATGCTGGAAGGCTACGTACTATCCGCAGCTGCTACGATCATCAAATTTCATAAAAGCTGTAAAGGCACCTTCCGTGCTTATGTACGCACGGCTGGTTGTAAGACTAGCCCAAAATCTATACTAAGCCCGATTTATGTTTTGTTAAATGTTAGCAAAAGTACATGAATCTATTCTAAAATATCATATATATGACCAATCAAATAGTATTTCGGATATAATCACTTTCTATACAGAGATGCAAACATGATAATAAAAAAGGGCCATAGTTTAAAAAATAACTTTATGTTGTACAGCTATATATTTCAATCGTAAGAACGTTTATGCGTTAGCCTTAACCTTTACGCACCGATGCTATCCTTGACATTCCTATATGCGTCTCATTATACAGGAGACAATGTTGATAGCTGCAATGGACGCGTCATACGTCTATGTTCACTTTTTTCAAAGCGTCTGGTATTTTATTCAATCTTATTCATTTGGTTGTTTGTCTTTCAGTTTCTTTATATTTAATTGTATAAATAATTGCAATGTAATGAGACAAACCAGCCAATTTTGCCTCAAGCAAATGTTCCCTTGTTAACCAGCAAGTCAAGCTGTTTTATAAGTTGATATAATATAAAATGTATCGTAAAAGATTGTTTATCTAATGCAGGGCAATGATTTCTCTACCTAAAAATGCCTTGTCTTCAGTGATGAGGCGGACGTCTTTGACTTTTTCGGCAATTTAATCATCAGACAATCTCAATCCGCTGTGCTAGTGGGGTAGTGCTATCCCATGCGAGACAATGTCAGCTACTTGGCATCCATCGGCTTTCAAATCTTCTTAGCCATTACCAACTATATTGTCTTTCCACCACGTAGCTCAGGATTTTTGTTTAATATTTCTTGTGTGCTGTTTGTCCTGCTTTTACACACCCTAGGCTAGCCTTTTCGCTCTTGTTGTTTCGCATTTGTTTGCATCCATCCGTTTGCGTGCTATGTAGGACATTATCGTGACGCCATTTGATCCGTCGTTGAGTAAGTGCTGTCCTTCATGTGCAGCACAGGTTCTCCAAATGACCTGGCTCACTAAAGAGTCTTCATTCACCGTCATCACTCTTCCCCATTTCATGAGATGTGTAGGTGTCGGTAAAAGGGCGTAAGTCGAGGTGTTGGGGTGAACTACAGTCAAATTGGTTTCATTTTCCAGAGCGTGATCCATGTTATCTCTCTTGTAAGCACACTCTCTCCTTTCATCTTAGTATCCGGAGATGTCATTCCAACTGCTCCAGTCATTCTTTCCTTCTTTCCTCTTCCTATTTGTTTCGTAGCTTTTTAGTTGTAATTTTCTGTTAATCTCTCTTTAGTTTATTTGATATAATGATGCTTCACCGAAGCAAAGCCTTTGTCAACCTACCAAAACCATACATGCATTATCTGTGTTGCCTCAATTTACTTAAAGCTGCACAGCCAATTTGCTGCCAGAAGGAGGGTTACGCCGGCTTTGGCAACACATTCGTCTGTTGAGATTTGGAGGATGGTCGCTCTGCGAGCTACACTCACTTTTAATTTGCAATGTCAGTCAAAGGTGTTGCCGTTCCATATAGACCTACGTATGGTTGGAAGGCGGAACATCGCGCAATTTCCGATTCCCTAATTTTACAGAACACTTTTAAAATATCACATCGAAAACCGCAGAAATGTCTATAAAGCTGCAGAGATTATCTAGATAATTGATCAGATAATATGATTCTTATATGGAAGATCTTTTCAGATCATACAGTATGAATAATACAGGCCTTACCAAATAAAATAAAACCATAATGAAACCAGTCTTGGTATTCCTTATATTATTTTTGTGTCCTTTGTTTTGTAGGTGCACAATTTGCAAGTGCGAGCCCATGGTTCGATTCTTTTCAGTTTAATGTAAGATCGTTTTGCTGTTTAATATTACATGTATTTGATTTTTTCGCATAAAAGATATTTTAAAAAACATCGTGCGATATGCATTGAAATACGAGTGCACAGTAAAATATGTGCATTAAATTTGTATTCATGACAAATTCATCGCACAAAACATTTAGCCTTATTACGTAAAAAAATCATTTAAATATATGTTTATATCAGGTCACAATCGATGAAACCCTTTTGCATAAGATATAAACATAGGCATCAGCGATGCAAAGCCCTCAGCCACGATGGCGATAATCTAGCGAGGACGAAAACCGCTTATGAAGAGGCTTATAGGGGTCTTTCTAAGTCCAGTTGAGTCATGTCCCCTGGTCGGATAGGGCTCATTTACAATCCCAACCTTTATTAGCACCAATACTAACTGTATGTCAAATATTATTGCAATTGGTGAAGAATTGTAGTCTTGAGTGTCAACTCCATATATGAAGGGGGCTATAGGGGATTTTTCTAAGTCCAATCGGGTCATTTTCCCTGGTCGGATATGACTCATTTACGATCCCAACCTTTATTAGCACCCATACTAACTGTATGCCAAATATAATTTCGATTGGTGAAGAATTGTAGCCTTGAGTGTGTTAACAAGGTACTTGTTTACAGCCGGATAGATGGACGGACAGACGGAAGGACACGACGATAGCAATAGCCTTCAGCCAAAGTGTTGGCTGAGGGCTAAAAATAAAAAGTGCTGTATTATATCGTTGAAGAATCTATAGCATATATTTTAAAGATGCTCGCACTATAACCCTGTGAAAGACGGTAAAACTTTTTTTGTTTTGTTTTAACATTATAAAGGGGTTAATGTCCTAAATCTGCCATATTTTTTTCAGAATGAGCAAACAGCCACGAAATTAATTTAAAATACTACCGACTCATATAAATGCCGATGGAAGGAATTCAGGCAGAACAGTTCAAAGTTAATTTGAGATAAACGGCCCAAACAACACAAATTGTCTATCATTAAATGAAATATCATGGGACATTTTCGCAGAAATGTTGTTTGTGATTAATTTAAATGTTCGATACCTAGGATCATGCATCAGTTGTCCAATTTCAAATCTCATTGCAACAAGTACTTTTTGGAGTAAGTACCTTAATGCACGGAATCCCTCAATGGTCCAGGGTCCCTATCTGCACTAGATCAAAAATAGTTGTGCTCAAATATAATACAATAATTCAACTTTCTTTAGTTGCATAGATAAAACACTTCATAAAAGAAGGTAAATTTGGAATCCCCAACACTAAATATAACGCTGTTATATAACTTCCTGGTTGCTTTTATTGTGTTTATTTTTTTTCATAGGCCGAACAAACTTATAGCCTTGCTGTAAATATCGTTTGTAAAAATCATCGAGATTGTGAGTAGGCTAAAATAACACACAAGCACTTGTATCAAACAAATTTGTTATCGTGCGATTAGAAATATGATTATTCGTTTTCTAAAACAGTATAGTTTCCAATATGTTGCATTCCATAATTGCGATAACTGTCGTTTACATCCGTGATAACAAAACTGCCAATAAGTCCGGTTCTGTGGGAAGTAGGTTGTACCAGTTCTTGGAAGCAAGTTAAGGGGTCATTCACCTTGTTGCCTTAGTATATAAACTATCATGTTATATCGCCTAAAACAATGGCCCGTATATATGTTTACATAACAATCACAGGGATCGAATTTAACGTTTTGAATACGATATGAAATAAACCAGAGCATAAAGTTTTAAACATATTAAGCAATTTAAGCATGTAGAGAGCATACATATGTATTCAACCTATTTTACTTAATCGAATGCCGTCATTGTGATTATCTTAAGAAATGTTCATCAAATAGTGTTTCGAAATGTTGATTTTTTTTTTTTACGAATCATGCATACACTCAGTAGTGCGATTTTTAGTTAAATGTGTAGATTTTAAATGTTATAAAGAATCATCTATGTTTTGACTTTTAAATTAGTCTCCGTTATTCCAAAGTATATTTCCTTATCTCTTTGACAGACTTTATTTCGATATGTCTGAACATGTTGCGTTTGACTTTGATTAATAAGGTATTTTTGAGGTTTAAATTGATGATTGAAGTACATGTTGACAATTTGAACGTTTATATTATGTTTTTTTCTTCTAGACTCTGAATGCATGGACAGTTCATTATGCTGCCATAATACATTCATTTACTATTCGTTTCATGCACGTTGCTATTCCATTCATATATTCCTTATTGCACTTTTTATATAATTCAACGAATAGTCATACAGAAAATGATATCATGTGTAAATTTGTCAAAGGGTGTTGCGTAACAAAATGGGTGGAGTAGGGGTTACGCTAATACTACGAACAATAACACACATTGCTTTATTACCTTTTAAAAAAACGTTTATTCACAAAAGAAAATACTCTCAGTACAAAACATTAGACAAACACGCTGTTAAAAAGGAGACAAAAAACGTAATCTACACAATGGTCAGATATTTCTGACGTCACTGATTTTTTAAAGTAATAGCTTTAGTAAGTAATAACTGTAAAGAGAGGTATCGTGACAGAAATCTATAACGTTCGATTCCAGAATATTCGAAGGTTAATGACTCAACAGTATTCGATTAAAGATTAGATATCAATATCGCTGGTTCACAATATGGAGCATATAAGTTACCGAGTGTGTACTCCCACATTGATCCAAAAATCTATTTCACGAAAAACGAAACTTCTAAGACATGTTACTTTACTTAACTGAAAATCGACGATGGCACAATTTTCTGAAATTGTATTATTTTCCGTTAAAAGAATACACAAATAGCACTGAAAGATACCTTTTGAGCTTTAGTATGCGAGAATCACAGAACAAACATGGCATGGCAGTCATAACAAAGCGAATTTGAAGTGAACCATTGATCAGACATATACATATTTATCGACCATTAGTAAAAAATGAACCTTTTTTATTTATTTTAGTAAAATACAGAGGGCCCTTGAATAGAATTTCTATTGCGTGTCCTAAGCCTTTATTTCCTCAAAACTGACACAATGGCGATGAATGAAATCTGCATGTCATGAGCATTTTACCCCAATATTTGTATTCAACCCCTCAAAAGAAACCGGTAAGTATACGTCCTGAATATATACACACAAATCCTTTTATTTATTTTTTTTTGTACATTACATATACACGTGTTATTTTTTGGCTTCAGGTCTTTTATTCAGCTGAGTTCGATCTTTGATTTTCTATTACATTCATTCTCCACACACACTCACTCCTTTTACACACAAAAGCACACATTGTGGGTCTTTTCTGAAATTCCACGTGTTGTTGGACACATGAATCACGCTTTCTTAAAACCCCTATGTTTGGCTCGGCTATGGCTGGAATAAAACCCGGAAGTCGATATTACAACGGATGTGACGTCATCAAAATGGAGTGATCACGTGTTTAGGTTGTTTCCATAACTTCATCGGCACCTGAAACACAAATAAAAGGAAACTTTAAAGTGTTGTATAAGTATATAGTGTGTTTATAAAGTTGGTTTCTTTTTTGATCGGTTGTTCCTATGCAATGATATGTAGGCGGAAAAAGTTAAATAAATATTTAGTTGAACGTTGCACTTGTAAACAACCATAAATCGTATATTTATATGCCTTGGTTCATAACTGTTTTTTTTTTCTCTTAGCATACATGTAGTTCACAGAGAATGGAGAAACTGTTGTGTTCATTATGTTTAAATAATCTCTGCACGTGTCTTGATGTACTTTGATCGTGACATTAAAAGGCAACTACGATTGTTAAAAAGAATTCAAATTGCAGCTGTAACAATGAGTCTTGCCTGTCAATCAAATCGATCATGTGACACAATGACAGGAAAGACAATAAGCTCAAATGAGGTGGTAGGTTATTTGAGCCCAATTTCAAGTAAAAGAAACTCGAATGTTCCAATTTAAGGATTTGCGTACTCAGTATAATATGTGAGCCAATTATATGTCAATAAATGAAGCGTCTCCACTTATGTTTTCTACAGGATTGAACCGGTTTTCAACATATAAATTTACTCTTTTCCTTAGAGCTCTTTTAAAAAACGAGTAAGTGCTATAATTTCCCTGTATGTGTAAGATTATACATAAATTAAGTCATTATATTTGCGGGGGCAACATGTGAATATATAGGCCTATGCATTTACACTTCCTGGAAAAATAAAACATGCCACATGTTCATAATCATATGAGGGCTTCCGTCTATAATGTCTTTATAAATGAATTTGAATATTATATATATTGTTTTTCATAAACAAATTCTATACATGTTAACTAGTCTATGATAGAATATCAATTTGGTATCATTCTACAGGTTCTACTTTATAATAAACGTTGAGATATATAAGTTAAATCATGTCGTCTCTATTTATCAAGGTTGCGTTAATACCTAAATCCATGGAACCCCTTCATTTATAATGTAAAAACATCCCAGATTTCTTCTGAATTAATAGCTCTTCAAGGAAACAAAACATAAAACACCGTTACAAGGAAGTCTGCGGCTTGTCTATAACTATGAATGCATTTAAAATATGTAACAGATGCCGTTAAAAATGCGCAAAATATATTAAATTTCTTTTGAATGGATGCTATCTAAAGCCCACGTGTGTCCATAATGATCTACATGTTATAGATTAGATAAAGATCTTCATCTCTAAGCTTTGTTTTTCTTATCTTTCTCATCTTAACTTTTTGCCCCTTATAAAGAGTTTTTATTATGGAGACTGATAAACAAAACACTACTTTTACATGCACTTAACCCTTGTTATATAATAAGTTTTCCCCTAATAAATCTACCTATCGTATTACCGTAATGAAGACGCCTCTATTATCAATTGCTGATGAGAAATTACAAAGCAATCGACAACCGAAAAAGGCGATTTTTCTCAATGGAGAACATTTGCCAATAAACACGATCGGGTTCGTAAAGAATGTTCACTGGTAATTTTCAGGACTGTCCTGGATTTAATGAGAGCCGATTTCCAGGACTGTTGATATCGATGTCCAGGACGTCCATAGTGACTTCCAAAAAGCATGGGTTCAAAATTTAATGGTTTACAAACATACTTCCAAATCGTTAATTTTTAAAATGATAGCTAAACATCATTGTTACCCCCGATCGCCCTATCCCACATCATTTTCGTACAACATTTTTTTAATGTCGACCGAAAGCATCCTGCTTGGTCCTCGATGTATAATATCTCAAGTTCCGAGGACCTCAAGTTAACGAGGTTCTACTGTAATATCTTTCTTTTTTGTGACCGAAAGCATTCTGGTCCATCCCCATTTTATAACGTACCCATTTCGTGGAACATGAACTCCTGCTGGTATTCTTTGAGGAACTGCGTGGAACGGGACTCGTCGAGGAACAGCGAATAGACGCGCTTTATATCTTCCACGCTCACTTCTGTGCCCTGGAAATAAAAACATAGAACATGTGACACCAGTGAAGAAAATATGTAAATTCGGGATAAACGAACAGACTCATTTGAATGTCAAGTCATCGACACTGATGTCAACATATTGCTTGGGAATAGTCTATGTCAATTGGCAACCGAATAAATGTATATATATTGTATTTCTTTCTATTTTTGGAAGTTTATTTGAAATGAACCTAAAAGCTAACTGAAGGATAAGCAACCCGAAAGCGAAATTTCGGTCATTCCTAACATTCCCTTTATTTGATTTCGAATTGCATGAGTGTTAACAAATATATTTTATTTGTAGGACTTTTTTTCAGCTTTTATACTTGAACTGTCCATGACCCGCAATAAACTTCGATTGAGAAGACCAACCTTGTCAAAATAATCATGGTATATCATATTTTGATAGCACGACACCGCCATGTTATTACGGCCCTTAAGCAACATAAATTTGTCTCTCATTACTTTCATGTGTTCGCAACGGGAACATTACAATAATTTAGAAGTAAACTAATATCTAACAAGAAGAGACATAACGTCGTCTGCCATTACTTATTACTATATATTTTATAACGACAAAGTTATAGTTTGCATTCATACAGTAGTTTTGGTAGATATTTTGAAGAGTGCATTTCTGCATTTACATTGTAGAGGAAGAAATATTAATACAAACATTGACTTGAGTTTCGGTGGTTTTTTTTAACCAGATATTAACATTTTGTTTAATCTGCGGGCCATTCGGGCCACCGGTTTAACAAAACTCTACCAGCCCAAAAGAAAAACCACCTGCCCCGAAAATCGAACATAAAGATCAATAAGTAACACAATATTATCACTAAAATATACTACCCATCTGAGCGTAAAACCGAAATCTATTGCATCTAGGCTCGCGAGAAAATTAGAAAATGCGAAATAAAATGTGCATGCTATCGCGACTTTTGCGAAAAGATTCTTTCGTGTGATTCGACTGCCGTAGGTGAAACACAGTAGAAACTTCTAAACTAACAAATATAAACAGTTTGATAAAATAATAGAGATGTTTTGCATGATTATATACCTTTCTCTTTCGTGTGACTAGACTGGCGGTGGTGATGAGTTGGATCGAATAACGCAGCGACGTCTCGATGCCGATTCGCGTCAAGACAAGCAGCGCCTCGTCGGAAATCTCAACGTCCTCTTCCTCGCATCTGTATATTTGGAACAGATTGATAAAATATATTCGCAAATTAAATTATGTGTCTTTTGTTTGCTTGCCATTGTTGGACAAGAAATGCCTTGTCGGAAATCTCAACGTCCTCTTCCTCGCATCTGTGTGTATATAAAAGAATAATTAAATAGATGTACACATAAATTGTTGGACAAGCAATGCCTCGTCAGAAATCTCAACGTCCTCTTCCTCGCATCTGTGTATTTGGAACAGATCTATCAAATATATATGAAAGAATGAAATTATGTGTGTTTGCAATTCAATTATTGTTGGAGCAGAACTGCAATTCCCGTCTGAAATATCAGCGCCCTCTTCATCGCATCTGCCGATACATAAGCAAATCTTAGCTAATTGAAATGAAACAAAATTGCATACGTATTTATTATTCCAAAATAGTGTTTTCTTCTAATGAATTGTTTGAAAACTAGAGGCTAAAGGCCTTCGATCCCCCGTGAACTGTCAATAGTTCAATTTGACTTAGCATGGTCAGCATGGAATAAACATGGGCATCAGAGATGCAAAGCCCTAAGCCTATGCAATATATATCATTTATCAATACTATAAGCTAATTTAAAATAGAAGGCGGTATTTTTTTTTGTCCTTTTTACAACGTCTTGCCTACAACGTCTATCTCAACACGGCTTTCTCACAATATTTCACAAAACGTTTTTCTCACAAAGTTTTTCTTCACAACTACTTCCTCAACGTT
>LQRL01107941.1:0-14720 GCA_001703475.1 Hydroides elegans | reverse complement strand
ATATAGAAGTATATACACGCACACACACATAACACTCAATTATCAATGACAGTACCATAACCGAAAGCCTACAATTGCTTCTCGTCACGCTTTCACAATTTAGACTGATCGGCCATCGTATTATGTGAATATGTGAAACGAACCCATGAATATCATTCATACAAGCGAAAGTTTGAAAAATATATATAATACACACACACATTCACGATCCGACGTCCAATATTCACATACTACGATGACTGATTGGGGGTCCTCAGTCATCTAACAATTGCTTCTCGTCACGCTTTCACAATTGAGAGACTGGTCGGCCATCGTTTTATGTGAATATGTGAAACGAACCCATGAATATCATTCATACCAGCAAAAGTTTGAAAAATATATATAATACACACACACATTCACGATCCGACGTCCAATATTCACATACTACGATGACTGATTGGGGGTCCTCAGTAATCTAACAATTGCTTCTCGTCACGCTTTCACAATTGAGAGACTGGTCGGCCATCGTATTATGTGAATATGTGATACGAATACATGAATATCATTCATACCAGCAAAAGTTTGAAAAATATATATAATACACACACACATTCACGATCCGACATCCAATATTCACATATTACGATGATCGATTGGGGGGCCCCCATCCATCCAACAATTGCTTCTCGTCACGCTTTCACAATTGAGAGATAGAGAGGGATATACCAGGGAAAAAAATAATAGGGAGTAATTCACATAATTACCTAGAAGCGTGTTCCATCGCTGCGTCGATCGCTTCCATAGGGGGTAGCTCGTCGACCCACATGCCCTCTGTTTCCGCCTCCGCAATGGCCTGGTTGATCGCATCCATCGGAGGAAGCTCGTCGTCCCACATGTCGTGCTCTTGGATGTGGTAGATGGCCTGCATAATCTGTGACAGCAGGTCCCCCGTCAACTCCCCGCTCTGAATCGCCTGTAGAATCTGTTGTTGTTCGACCTCGTCCTCGTCCATCGTTGAATTTTATCTGAGGAGGGTTGCGTGTTGGGCCCCTTTTATATGAGATACGGAGACGCATATTACGTCATACAGAAAAAATCTCCCGCGAAAAATTTCCCGCATATGACCTCATTGGCTAAAATTTCCCGCAAATGACCTCATTGCCTAGCCAATGGTGTTCACGTGATAGGGGCATGCTTCACTGATGATACCAAAAGAAAGCATCCCATGAGTATATGTGTTTCAAAAAGTGATTTATTTTACATGATATGACATCCCCTTTTGCCTTTTTCCCATAACCAGTCGTTCGGTGTACCCATGACCTCATTGGTTTTCCCGCTACCCCGCCAGCAACAAACATGAAACATGTCCTAGCTTGCACAGATGAGTCATAGGGCGGGGAATACCCACAACATGTTTCAGCTTGCACTGATGACGTCAGCGCAACAAACATGTTCACGCTTGCACGGATGAGTCATAGATTTTGGATCAGCCATACTTACACTACTGCCTTGAAAACCGTTTAAGTGAGGCCCCATTCCCAAGAAACAATTCTGGACCTCAATGTTGTAAATGATTTCAGATCAGTTTCTAATATTCCTTTTTTATATGAGCTCATGCTTATCTAAAATGAACTACCATACTAATACCTCGCTATCTATCATAGTGTTTTTGGGTTCCCACTTTTACTGTTAAGTGTGCTTTTTAAGTTTACTTTATATAATGCATTTTAGCTATCTCCATTATCGTTGTTTCGTCATGTTTGTCTTTACATAGTGTCTTAGTTTAGTAAATGTTTTAAATTGAGCTTCTGACCATTGTCATAATGTTCTCGTTATAGTCATGTTATAGGCGCGCGCCAACTGACACGAGTACGATTACAAATACCAGAACGAGAACGAATGCGAGTAGAAATTTGGACGCTGTTTGCAATGTTGGACAAGTACGTAAGTTATTATTTAACAAACAAAACAGTCTATAACAGAAGGCCACCCCTTTATTTATTAAGTTATTGTATTGTACTAAACTAATTTAATCTAATCGATAGCTCTAGGTTAGTGTATGTGAATATTTTTGCTACGAAACAGGCACATTGAATTACTTTGTAATTATATTATTATGAGTGTATGCTTAACCACTTTTACCTGCTTAGAAATGTGACTTTTGATAACCCGTGTTAACCTTCCATCCTCAAGCATAGACAACGGGGAACATTGACTTAATTAATGATAACAAATAATGACGCTGGCTATTCATAAACCGCTTAACCTACTTTTGTTCGAATCCGGATATTGATAATGGTGGGAATTTATATACCACTTAACCTAATTTAGCTCTATGTGTTTGGCCGAAACGTGATTGGAAATTGAACCCATGGCCACTGGCAAGGAGTCCGATGCCTTAACGGCCATCACGTCTCCTAATAGTTTATCATTTGCTTGGCTAAACAAGGAAATAATGGTAATGTCGTTCCTTAGCAAGATATAAGTTTTGTCTTGTCGCTGAAAAGTGTTTATATCCAGCCATGTCCGATTATAACCTTTAAATTAGCTTTGGGTGTTCAAATAATAAAACGGTTATTGAGAATATTTTGAATAAATATTGAAGCAATTAATAATAAGGATTTTTAAATATTATATAAGAGTGCTTTTATTCTACAGTTGCTAATTTTTCACTCAGTGTTAAGAATGGTAATAGACCAAGTAGATTTTTGAGTGTTTAAAAAAATCATGCACATGATTAAGTCATATGATTCAAAACAACACCATGTTATCGTCACAGTTATCATGCGACATACATGAATCGTGAATTAATAGGCAGTTATAAGATTACACGTATTGTCATTTATGAATATTAAGATTATGATTTATATTAAAAGAAAGCAGTATTACATTCTGCTATGTATGATGTTCTATGGACATGGTGTTCTTTGCACTTCGTTGTTTGCAAAATTGAAGAATCAGGGAACCCCTGCAGATTCGTGTACAAAGCAGGCAAATAGCTGTGCATGTAAGACCGAGAATGGTTGGATAAACCTTGAGCCATTGGATCAGGCAAAAATAAACGGACAACCAAAGTAAGTCTTTTAGATATATTGCTGATCAACCACTACGTTTTTATCGGAATCAAAATTTTGAAAAAAAAATGAAAAAGTATTTTGTATCAATTATTAATGCTTTCAAAACCTCTCAACAGATTCTTTCATTCATACAATGTCAGTGACAGTCATATCATAGGCTATAAATACAATTATCGTAAGTATACACTTTACCTATGTAATGTGAGTGAAATGTGTGGTGCAACAGATCATTGACGTCACCTGTATTATAGTATTATTTGAAATGATTGACCTAATAATAATGTGTCTATACGGTATTTTTTTTATATTTATTCATTCATTTGTTAGATATGCAAAAATCATGGATTACAGTGGTGATTACTATTGGTATAATCCCTGCACAGATTTCACTTTGGATTCAACCTGTACAAATATTGCCGTAAGGCTTAGGATATGTGACTTTTCATAAATAAGGCAATGAGTATAATTGAAAATATTCTCAATATCCAAATTCATATTGAAAGCAAAAAAATTGTATATGATTCATACAAATACGTAAGACTTAGGATATATGACTATTCATAAATAAGGCAATGAGCATAATTGAAAACTTTCTCAATTTCCATTTTTTAATTGCAAGCAAACATATAATATGTATGATTCAAACAAGAAAGGCAAAAATTTGTATGTTCGAAATACATTATATAAGAAGCACTCCATAACCATAAAAATATGTAACGCTTTGTGAATCCGTTTTTTTTAATAGTAATAATATCGCCATAAATATTATATTGATAAATATCCAGAATCATATACGGTTATATTGACAATCTATTTTCAGGGTTGCCAAGATCACTCAGGTTTGAAATACGCAATCGGTGAACAAAAGAGCGCAACATTCAAGATTGACCAAGCTTATGGGCAGGGAATTGAGTTCTCGAAGACGGGTTCTGATAGAATTCTAAGTTAAGAATAAGTTTATTAGATTTCGATTGACTCAATTGGCATTGAAGTATGTATTTACATTTATTCATATTTTTCCTAGTTAAATGTATCAAAGGGCAAGGTTGTTTATAAAATATGTTCACTTTAACATCTATGGTCATTTTATTAGGATTTCACAAGGTTTTTATCATTTTAGATATACAAAACAAATATACATTTTGGTTTGGCATGAAACTAGTACTTTTGTAGAAAGATGTTTGTTGTCCTAATATGTGACAAGACACAGGAAGGAACATTGACAGCACAACGCGAAATATCTACGGGCTCAGCAGAATACGTAAGTGATCTGCAAAAAAAATACCCCCTTTAGAGTTATACTTAGAATTAATTTCTATTAAAAAAAACTAAAATTAAATGATATGTATGTTTTCAGTTATCAATATATTGGTCATAAGCAGGAAAATCGTATCATATTGTTTTTGTCAATGAATACTCTCATAGCCAGGTTATAAAATCAAACATAGAGGTTTTCTGTGGTAATAAAGTATGTAAACCAAACGAAAATGAGTAAGATATTCATTCCTAAGTTCTTGTTACTATAATCCATGTCATGTTTGTCACTTCAAAACTATCTCAAAACTATTGCACAACAATTCTCGTCGGGAAAGTAAACAAATTTTTCTCATTCGAGCTTTGCTCTCGTGAAAATATTTGTGTTTCGTATCGTCGGAGAGTTGACAGTTTATTCTTGCCATTATTTAGAAAGTGTTAATGTATGCATTGATTGTTATACTAAAACATAACTCTTTATATTGGCATATCATTTAATCTGAATCTGAAAATGATATATCAAATATAAATTAAATACAAATTAGGGGATTGCATTATATCATTGTTAAGTATTTGGTTTCAATATTTAATTATATGTATAACATGAAGTAACAAATATCAATGAAGTACAAATTTGAGGATTGCATAATATTATTTTCAATTATTACGTCCTACTATCTAATTCTATGTATTCATTTCAGTTGTTTACTTTGACAACAAAATACGCATGCTCAGATGTAGCACCTGTCCCAGGAGGTGGAAGCGGTGGCGGAGGACTGAGTATGGGTTTCATTCTGCTTATCATGTACGTGAACTCATTTATATGAATATAATCCAATGCATTAGTGTAAATTAAGCAAGAGCCAAGTGCCATAAGATCGAACTTTATTTGGCGGAGGACTGATTGCAGGTTTCATTCTGCTTATCATGTACGTCGATATAATTTAGAATTCTCAATTAGTAAATGTAGTATTTTCAATATTAAACGGCAGTTACTGAATAACAAGGAGAAGGGTAAGTAAACGCGTCATTTTCTTATAGCGTGTGGTATGGCTCTTTCTTCTTTTGGAATTTAAGGAAAAAGTATAAGCACTGGTTTTAATCTGATTATTATGTACGCCGATTGACTTTAGAATGCCAAATTAGACTTACAAATAGGTGATCATGATTTAGCAAGACAGTCACTGAAATAAAAGTAGAAGAGTGACATTTTACGAGTTTACTTGCTTTAGGCTCCATTCTTCTTATTAGTTACGTCAATTGAATTTAGAATGATTACGCAGTTGAGTCAATAGGTGATGTTGAGTGTACACAAATATCACTAAAATACAAGTAGAAGGGTTTATAGAAAAATTACATTTTGTGAAAGCCTACGAGAAACTATTTTTTTATAGATTTACTTACTTTACCATAAATAGCTGTACATCACATCTGCTTTATTTATGGGCTAAGTTAATTCTTTAATATATAACAACAACTTCGACTGATTTTAAATTTTGCATGGCGTTATTTCTTATCTATTATTTTTACTTTATTTTTATTATTGCTCGCAAACAGTTGTTTGTTTTTTTTTTTTCAGTGTGTTTATACCATGCGCTATGTTCCTCATCTGCTTGGCACTGTATGAACTCATTAAGGCAAGTCAAGAAAATAAATGACTTAGATTATTAAGCGGGGAAATGCTGTAAACATTTAAGTTTTTAATATCAAATTATAATAGATAAGACTAGCAGTGCTGAGTATAAAACTCATCCTGTGTTGTTTTGAATGTAAGATCATCACATTATTGGATCAATCTCAATTTTTGCATCTAGTTTGAACCTTTTTTTTAGACATTTACGCAGTTTAAATGTTTAGATATTACAATATATATGTATTTATATCTAATTTTAGTGCGGTGGAGTTTTCCGGAGGAACAAAATCACAGAAAAAGATGAGCTTAACGATTCTCGCCAAATAGCATATGATTTTATGTAGTGCCTGAGCAAAATGTGAAATATATAGTTAATTGCATATGTATATATATGGTAGTTTCATAATGAGATGTTTATGAATCAAGTAGTTCACTAAATAACATAAAAGACTATTATTTTATTAGCGACACATAAATGTAATGCAAAACTGTTTAATTGTACCCGGTATTCAAGTAATATCTTGTTTAGATCACTGATCTCTATATCGATAGTGCAAACAGATTGATATTTTAGTAACATATAAAATACCTTTACCTATATAATCGTGATCTTTATTCTTTGCAACAAAAAAAAACATATTTTGATTTATTAAAGAGAGATGTTGCAATTATTTGTGCACTTCAAGCATCAAACTTTCGTAGATTGATCAACAATTTATTATTTCATTGCCTATACAATTCGTTAAATGGGCCTCTGCTCGCGAGAAACTAAAGCGTAACGGCGTGGGATAAAGTCTTAATGGTCTGCTTTTAAGCTTAGCCGCTTCGTTTTAGCCATCACATTAGCACATCATATAGTATGTATTTATATATTTACTAAAATATTAAAATGTTAAATATGATACTGATACATTTTATGGGGCATTAAGCCGAAGATGCAGCTGGCGATCGGAGTGTTTTTTTTCACTAATTATGTGAAGTCGTTAGATAAACAAGATATGCGATTAGTTGTTTTATGTATACATATTCTCGAGGAAACATAACATGAAAAGAAAAGCATGAAAACATATCTTTTGTAAAAAAATCCATTGAAAAAAGTTATTCATCGCTCACAATTATGTAATTCAATTTAAATGAAAATACTATAACATAGTAAAACGTTACAAATAAATATGTTATCGGTTTGAGACGTTTACAGGACGTGTGGCGATAAATTTCGATATTTTACAAAAGAATCAAAGTAAAAAAAATATAACATATGTGCATATGACAATTCTCGTCAAAGCAGCACAGCCAATATCATTATAGTATCATTAATTGCAAATGTATATGCTGTTAAGCCCGCGGAGGGACAATCGAGAAATAGTTTGAGATTCCACCGGGGATCGAAACCGAGACCACGAGATAACATGTCTTAATATTCTACTACTGAGCTATAGAGTCTCCTTAAAAATTTTGATTTCACTGTACATGCGCCTTATTTGGCTGATTAACCTGATCCCAGGGGGTTGCTGTAAAAGTGAGATTTTATCTATATGTTCATCACTATCGCCTGATATATATTTTTCTTTCTACTTCATTTTTTGTCATCATCTTATAATCATTTTATTGTTGTGTCACTACTGCTTAATCATTTTATTACCTTCTTGTTATTCTCCATTTTTAAATTGCATGCGTTTTTTAATGAATAGTAATACAATTTTCTAAAAAAAAACACCAAAACCCCATTGCGAACCCCATGGCGAATGTAGCGAACAGTGTCATGAGTTGATTCACTGGTGAACCTTATGAACCAAGTGAGCGTGTAATTATCTTAATATATTCAGCATGTTATTATATAAAATATGATTTCAATCGCATCATTAACCGATATAAGAAAAGTGATTAATAACCCGAGGCATATCGTATATTCTAAAATGGTCAAAACAACCTTTAATCAAATTTTTAAGTAATGAATGAGATGAGGATGGAAGATGAAGTACATATAAATGTGATTGCCTTCAAATTTCAAATGATAAGCCTTTTTGTACTTTCCATACATGGAAGTTTTGGAAACGGGTACAGGGGATATATATATAAATCCCGTCAAGTACACGTATAAATAAAATTAAAACCAAAGTATGTATTAACGATATTAATATTTATTCATTTTTTGTCGTTCACATGTGTGAACGTCCAGTGTCCTTTTCCATAATGACTCAATTTCATTTTTTCAGAGGGTTTTTCCTTATATGTTATTGTTTGACCATATCAATAAAAAGGTTAAAGATTATGTAAAAAATCGGAAATAGCGCTCAATCTGGCAACTACGAATTCACTTATACAGTATCAATGTTATTTTCCAAACGAAAACCGGAAATCAGGGGTTTATTATCTGCTATCTTTTTCGTTTACGAAAACGGAGCAGGCTATATTTTTTGTCCGGTTTTTTAAAAATAATTTGTGAGGCGCATAACTTTGTTTTAGAAGCTATAAACAAACACAAAAAGTATACCATAATATAGCATATATAACATGAAGTTATTTATTGGCGGGTCAAAATTACAAAATGTTAATAAAGTTTTAAATAAACGTTGAAAAACTTAAATCTGGAATTTCACGGAACCTCATGTTTTGTACGTCCCTATGACGCTTGGGTGACGATTTCCTATTGGCTAAAGCGACACGTGTCAATCATACAGCAAGCAATAGAGTTGGGAGGCGGGACATTGTCGCATTATGTGACGTACGTATTTATTGCGTCACAAGGCGAATGCAGAATTTGGAAAGCCTTCCTTATGTTTTGTTGATTAGAATAATTGCAAGCATAAAATGGTATCGTTTCAGTAAAGATTCAGTAAAGAAAGAGATATTGGATAGACTATCCATTGCAAAAATCAATGAGACGGTTATATCTTGCATATCATTCGATTTCATTTCAAAGAAAAGATAGCAGATTCATATGCTCTTTTGAGCATAATATCACTCTTGTTTACTAATAATCTTGGGCCACTTCTATGCTGGGATGCCTTACGTTAAATAATTTTGCTAATAAATGGGACGGAAGTCGTTTTGTTTACATTCGGACTTTACCCGCGAGATTGATTTACTTATTAATCTTCATTAATGTGTGGTTATCAGAGGTATAAGAATTCACTTTTGTTTGATTAAATAAATTGTTTATCAAATAATGCTGGAGTCAGTAGTTGTTTTTTGATTGTTTACCAACATTGTTGAAAAATCTCTTATTATCGCCCATAGCTACTTTTAATAAAAAATCGAAAATGAGAACAGCAATTATTCCAGTAAATATTTTGAAACTTAATTTTGATACAAAAAACTGGCCTGTCGGGTTGTATTAGATTTCTTTGATACTGTCTTTTATTGTGTTTAATTAATCGGACCTGTTTTGTTGCTTGGATTTCCGTTCATCACAAAAAGGGCCATAGGCTGGGACTCGTTCTTGAAAAGTTTAAGTTGTAGAGTGTCACTCGATCAGCCCATTATTACCAGAAGGACGCTGTTATTATGATGGTATTACATCCAAGCCAAAAACCCAGCGATTTTTGAGCTAGGGTAAAGGCTCACGATTTTGCAGCTGGGACAAAAGCCCCGCGATACAGAGATTTTGCCCGAGCACCGATTATTAGATACGCTCTGACAGGTCGTAGCATGAATCGGAATTTTGCCTCGGTAATATTTTGAGGTTTACGTGAATTCTGTCTCGATATAATCGATTTCACCTCGGTATTTTTCGACGGTACCGCATTTCTGCCTCGACATTTTCGATATCTAGCTCGGTATTTTTTTGAGGGTATTTCAATTATGCCTCGGTAGTTTTGATTAACAATCGAAATTACCGAGGGTGTCTTTCGTGCTCTAATGACGTAAATGTTAGAGAAAAATCAGTGCAAGCAACTTCTTAACATAGATAAAAAACATAAAATAAGTTGTGAAAAAGGTACGTCGTCCTACTCAATACAACGCACAACGACCGATAAATGAAAAAAAAGTGTTTGTTACTTAAGTTACTAAAGTGAAATAATGTGCATGTTTTAGTCTTCATAGAATTTGATAATGTAACGGGGAACCATAGATATTACTTGTGGGACTTAATCTGATCAAATTTAATTAGTTGAAAAAAAAAAGACTTTTGACCCTTTATCGACAGTCTTCGATCCTAGTAATGATATTACACAATTTTAATGCGCTGTAAGCAAAGTATGCTTACAATAAACTATGTAAGTCTCATTGTAATGTTCATGCTTTTTGAAAATTGGTAATATTAATTTGTTTTATTTTTTTCAGTTAGAATGCTGCAATTTGTGTATAAAGCAAATTAATTCTGGTCAAATTGAGCGAAATGGTAACCGGAGAAATGGAGCTGAAGACTTTTGTATCGTCTCTAAAGGGCAAGAATAACCATACCGAATGCTACAAGAATATCTTGAGGTAAATTATAATCTTTGCAGGAAAATAATACAGACATATGGGTCCAAACCAAACTAATGTTCTTATCAATTACATGTTTCGTTTATTTTTTTTCTGCTGAAGTTAAAGTGAGTTGCTATAAATATTCGTGAATATGTGACATCTAATGAGTGAAAAATAGAACACAAGTTAAATTACAAAAAAGTAAAAACTAACAATTGAATTAATATTAACAAATATTAGTTAGATATAAATATTATCATAATCTATAATTTGTATGTTCTTATTTATATTCCAGCTTTCTACAAGACAGTGACAGCGACCATTTAGCATCATTCCTTGTTGATATCAAGGATGAATTGACGTCGGTATTAAACATCGTATGTGAAGATGTGAAAGGAGTAAATGTAGAAGTGGCTCAGTTAGCATTGCATTTCCTCGGAACGCTGTTGTATCAGGAGGAGGTTTGTAGGTATGTATCACAGGATGCCGAACTAGCTTTGAATCTATAAGTGCCTGAGAAATATCATAATTGAAATTATCTTAATTGATAACATAAATGAAATTAGTGATAACCTCAAGTATATTATAACTTCCAGATGAGGATTATAGAACGAGCAGAAAAGAGGATGTCTTTAAAGCAACCAAAAAAAAAAGGAAAACAAAAACAAAATCGCTAAATTTTTAAACGTCCATTTAAAAACATGAAGAAGCTCTATGGTGCCATGCATGTTCACGTTTACTTTTATATTTCAATGACTGTACAACCTCATTTGTCAATAACAGGCAATAATGATTATTTGCGTATGTTCAGCTCAAGTGATTAGCTCGAGTTTATTAACACTTCCAGTTGGGTATAGCATTAGTGGAAAATAGAATGGCTTAAATTCTTAAAATAATTGTCAAAATAAATAAAAAAAACCTTCCGTACAAGAAATAAAATATAAGATGTCATCTCATTAACTTTGACTTTCATGCGTTGGCTTTTACTTAAAAAACAATGACTGTTCAAATTCATTTATTTAACAGGCAACTGACCACGAATCAAGAAGAAAAAAAAATCATAAAAACGCGTTTGCTAGTATTTCAGAAAAGCTTAAGCTAAAGCTATACACTAAAGCTGGGTCATTGTCCTTGACAATCTTGTTTAAACAGGCAACTGACCACGGACCAAGAACAACAAACACTGACAACTATTTGCAACGTCATCAAAGAAACCAAAGACCGAATCACGTGTACTCGGGCCCTTTGGTGCATTCACAGACAAAGATTGTCACCCGAGGTCCTATCAAAACAGGTACGAGTTCGAGTTTTCAAGATAAAAATTACAATATTGAAATGTAAGCGGCATAAATTGAAGCAATTCTTTAACCATATCGTTAAGGGTTAGGTGTAAATTCTCGAACTGTTGTCTTTAAATTTCCCAAAACTGTTTTAATGTTTTCTATTCTGTAAACGTATTTTACATGAAATACATATAATAAAATTCTTTCCTTATATAGATTCTAAATAAAGAACGTTGATTTCGATTTGAATGGTTATATGGATATAACATAATATTTCTCATGGAATCTTCAAAGTTAGACATATATATCAACATGACAAATTTTAGAAAATTAAAAAAAAAAAAACATGACAAATTTTTGTTCCAGATCGAAGACATACTGGCTGCCCTGGAAGAAGGTCAATGCAAGAAGAATTTCAAATCCGTTACTGTAGAGCTAGAAGCGCTAAATGCTAATATTAGGTAAACATTCCAACTATTGTACTTAATCGTGGTCGCATCTAGGCAATAAATATTCAATAAATTTGAATTTGACGTCGGGTATAAGGTCATGCCCATCGCAATATATTAATAAAAAGGTAGTCGAAATTAGGTACAAGGTTTGAAAAGCCGTATTACAGATCCTCAGTCTGTGATCATAAATGGTTGTGAATAGTGCGTTCACCGAAAAATTTTATTTGTGTGACCATTTTTCGTGAAATAACCTTTAAATACAATTTAACCTTCGAGTACATTCAACCTTTGGTTTTTGTTTTTCATCTAGTCTTCTTCAGAGCGTTCCCTCGGCCATGCATCCCCTCGCGGGTCGCTGGGCACGCCTCATCCACCCATTGCTAATCTAACTTCTATGTTCAAATACTGTTCTATGAAAATTAACCTTGAGTTTTATTTAACTGTAGCATGCTGGTTTTGTACAGAGGATAGTTCATCGGGTATCGAAAAACAGTGACATGGCCACATTATATTTAAGAGGCTTAATCGTGAAATAAATCACTTTCTTTTTTTTCCCACAGCCTTCTCGAGAGCGTTCCCTCAGCCATGCAACCCCTCGCCGGTCGCTGGGCTCGTCTCATCTACCCGTTGCTAACGTAACTTCTTAATGAAAAAAAATACTTACTTTATGACCTTTAACCTTGACTTCAATTTATTTGAAGCTCAATGCAGCTGGTTTCGCACAGGGGTTAGATAATTAGTTGTAGAAAAAAGGTGACATTAGCACATTATTTCATAGGTGTCAATTGGGCCGAATCGTTAAATATATCACTTTTTTCCCAGTCTTCTTGAGAGCGTTCCCTCGGCCATGCAACCCCTCGCCGGTCGCTGGGCGCGCCTCATTTACCCGTTGCTAAGCCACGGCTCCTCCGCGGTCAGGGAACGCACTACGGTTGCTATGGAGATGGGAATTCCTCTGATGACGTCACGCCAAGAGGAAGTGGCTATCGGCCTGGCAGCGGACCTAAAGGCGCTGCTTGTGAGGTCGACGACCGAGTTATATGATTCGGGGCATGAAGTGGCGGCGCTGGGGGCGTGGGTGTATTATGTGCGGCTGCTGGGAAAGGTATATCATATTTTCTCAAGAACTTTTGAATTTTTTGTTTGGTCGTATAATTTTAAAAAGAAATGGATTGAAAATGGATTAAAAAAAATTGGAATGAAAAATCGGCGGCGCTGGGGGCGTGGGTGTATTATGTGCGGCTGCTCGGAAAGGTGAGCTTTTGTTTTGTCATGCAGACTTTCATTGTTAAGCTGTTTCGATTAAAAATTACAAGAAGAAAATGAGTGTTAGAAATGAAGAGAAATATTAATGCATGTACATGTATATATTTTGCTCAAAATATTACTCAAAAAGTTGTCTTTTCTGATTAGATAACCAGATTTTAATAGTGTCGCAACCAAAATCAACTCAGTATATATTCAGTTAACGTTGAATCGTTGAATATTTTGGTGTAATGATATCAGTTTAAAAGTTGAATTTTATTTTTGTTTTGGATAAATAAAGAGGGTAAGTTTGCTATTGTGCTATTAAGTCGCGTGGTTATCTTTCCTGACCCCTGGCTTTAGTTCTTTTAAGCTTTAGGAATTAAGATGTTCTCATATTAAAAATGTCTTGGTTGCTTTATTTTGTGTATTTCCATATATAAGAAGGAATTTTGAACTTAATAGCAGCTGTAGCTGAAAATCGACAATAATTCAAAAGGTCCATCCTGTAGATGAAAAAATCATCGAAATATTACATTCGAGTGCATATAAATAAACTTTATCTTAACCCTTTTCTTGTGTCCCATCTTAGGCACTGCACCACGGCTCGTGAATCTGCACGTCTTTTAACCTAAACATTTTTATGTCTTATCAGGCACTGCACCACGGTTCTCTCATCAACCAGCTTCTTCCGATCGTGGAAAAAGGATTCAAGAATTCAAACCCAAACATCAAAGTGGCCTGCTACAAGTGCTGGTCGGCACTCATTGATAACTTCGCGCTCAACCCGGGTAAGGATGCAGAAAAAGTAATTAATGTCAGTACATAAATGTAAATCTATAACATGGCAATGATTATGTGTATTAGAATAAATAGTAGAATGATTCGTTTCGTTCCCACTCATTCGCTTAATATAGTATGGAGATGGTTAGAATTTGTTATTATCCATATTTATATTGATAAATAATTAGATAATAATCAACCTTTGATATTAATAACTGTTCAAACATTTGCAAAAACACATACATGTAAGACTAAAAAATATGGTTTACAATGATAGAAGAAGAGGAAGGAAGATGAAGAGAGAAATAAAGCAATAAATCTCAAAACCTGACGGAATAACTTTAACTCAAACAAACTAAATAAAATACGGAATAACTTTAATTCAAACTAACTCAAACTAAAACAAACTTCATTTTTGCCATTCAGACATCCTTGCCGACCCGCGACGCCAGAAACTCCTTATGCAAGTCTTCCGTCTCTCTCAAGCCAAATGCGAAAGTGTAGCTAAGGCCAAACTCAAGGCTTGGTGGCATCTGGTTGTCAAGCTAAGAGACCGAGCACCCGCCCTCTTTGAACAGGTGAGGAATTAAATTCTCGG
>LQRL01107940.1:0-10008 GCA_001703475.1 Hydroides elegans | reverse complement strand
CGTTATTTCCAAAGTTAATTTTAATAAAAACTGACCATCCTGCATTTACGAATTGTTGAAGTTCACGGGGGATCCAAGGTCACTGACCTTCTAGTTGAATTCCATTTTAACCAGGGGGTTCTATGGATGAACAAAAGGAAAACAACGTTGTGTTGCACTGTATCAAATCAAACCGGTGAGGAACTGGGAATCTGCAATATTAGTGGATAGGACTGCCGTCCACCGTCACAAAAAGGGCTTATGAAAGCTATAAATTATTGCTGTCATACCCCTGCTCTCCCCGTCGTGACTGCAACAATACAGTGAACAGTGCCCCTAGAACTACCCCCGGAAGGAAATGGTCACATCCTGAGAGCAGGCTACTCGTTGTCTTAATGATTCCCAAACGACGGCTGCCCCTTTGTCTCTAATTGTCTCCAAGCACATTAATGCCTCCTCCTCGTCATCTTAGCCAGAGCATAACAACGTTTTGACTCGAAGCACTTGAAGCAAACCAAGCGCCCCCATAGCTATCTCGTTTCGCCGCGTTAATAGTGTGAGTGACCTTTTAGGCGGTTTTCGCATCGGCATCTTAGACGAGCGAGAGTGATAGAAATAGTAAATCGGTTGTTGAGATAATCGGAACACCGATAACTTGATCTTTGTGGTGCTGCCATATCCATGGAGCAGGACTTAAAAGAAAACTAAATAACATTTTTCCGTCTTTTTCTAAATCTCGTTATCGGCTAATCGCACTCTTTTTCCTTCGCAAAAATTATCTGCTGGTAGCTTATGGCTGGATCTAGGGAGTTTGGTTGTTATCGAAATAGATACGTACAATTGATGCTCCTCACGTCTAGCGTTTAAAGGGCACCCTCTTTTAGCGACTATTGCGTTACCTTCAAATTGGCAACCTAGGGAATATTTCCATCCGTGATTGGGAGGGAACTTTTTAACGCTCAATCTAATATCCTGTGCAAAAACGAGGCAACGTGTTTATAAATAACTGGCATTGGTAGAAATAAGCAATTTTTTCTTGCCATTAAAGGAATTTCCTCATTCGGATCTTTCTCAAGCTTGATTTGTATTGACTGTTATGCCTTCAACATATTCCATGAATCAGCTACATGGAACATGTGCATATTCAGGGTCGTAGTGACTATATATAGCTAACTTACACAATGAATTACCTTAAAAACATTCCACCGATATTTGTTCAAATTGCTGCCTCATGAAAGTGTTGGAAACTTGTTTAATTGCTGTATTGTGACAATTGCTTTTGTCTAGAATATTGATGCTATTTGACACCATTTATTGATATATTTGTTGCTCATAAAATGTCATGAACAATAGGTAAATTACTCATGAATTAATCGTAGTATCCTCGATGTATAATCTGACATTTGTTCACATTTTCGTTGCATTAAAATTGTTTATTTGCTGAGTGAAATATGGTTTATAATAGGAGATATCTCGGAGAGTCTTATGTAGATTAAAGTTAATAGCCTATTCCATTCAGGACCTTATAATTTCATATTAGTAAATAAAAATGGACATGATAATTGCTTCTGGGAATTTTGTTTACTTATAAACCAATCATTTTGGTGACAGTCGCATTTGACTCTGAATAGTAAGCGCGATTGCCAATGGGTAAAAGGTTATAGAGGTATGACTGGAGATGAAATAAGGTTTTAATCAATTTACTCATAGGGTCGTCGGAATTGTATATTTGTGTGTGGTACAGTTGTGCATACAAAGTATATTCATTTCATATGTTTAGCTATCAGTTAAGCTAGAGCTGTGTCACATAATAAGTTAACTAATTATCATCCTGTGCGTTGCCGACCGATCTAGAAGTTATCACCATTTCCTAATTAGTTACCGGAACTGTATTGCAATTATGAGGAACGAATAATATATCTGTATTTTGATAGGCTGGCCACAACCTGAAGAAACCTGGAATTTCCCGACCCCTGTTTCAGACCTGGAAAACACCGCGAATTTTATTTGGATTTTTGTGTGGCCACTCTGATTATTCTGCCTATATGTCTTTGACGTCTACTTTTTGTACTGATGTAAACCAATATTTTTTTATATTTTTACAGGTTTGATAACAACAGCGGCAAGTACACGCCACACAACAAAGCATGGATCAAGGAAAAGATCTACATCTTGTTGCGGAAACAAGCGGGCAAATGAGGCAGTACTTTGGCGTAATAGAGACAGATTACTGCGCGGAAAAAAATTGCCATTTCTCATTTTCATACATGTGACTTTTAAAGTAGATCTGGGGATGTGGGGTAGGGTTAGTTAATGGCGGGGCACTTCTTTATTATATTAGCCATATTATTATGATCTAAAATGCTCAAAATAAAGATGATTTAATTATGATTTAAATAATTAATAATCAATATGTAACTTGTATCTGTTTCACAGCCAACCATTGTTTACTTGGATCATATTCAAAATCTATAGTTAATCAAGTGTTATAAAAGCTGCGATTGCCCTAATTTGTGGAATGCGATCCATCATAAACTAGGTGTGCCCCTCTGATTATTGGGGTCAAGAAACTAGGGTTATAAAATCCTGATATACAGCCAAGTTGTTATCCGTTGTTTTCATCTTATGTTATGATTTCAAGTGAGCAGAATGTCTTAATTTAATTATTCAATTGTATGTGGCAGCTACTAAATAAAAAAAAATACTGTTATAATTTGAGTTAAGTATATTTTTCGGTCCTAATTAAAAATATGTTCTCGGAGATATACGGTATTTCAATTCTGTATATGTCTATATAACTTGAAATAACATTGTCAACTTGAGAAAATTAATTTCATTTTCTCCTTATTTCTAAAGTTAAAATGTCAGACCATGTATAAATATGTGACCTGTCGGGAGTTTTTCGTAAACTCAAAAGACACCTCGACATAACTCTGCTGTTTTGCGATGTTTTAATGAATTGAATGTAAAATTCAAATACAAACATCGTTTTGCAGCAGTTATTCGCAACCGTCATCATATTTCTAAGCGACATTGTCATTTGAAATAGCGAGGTGTAAAATCTAATTGTGTTTGTGCCATGAAATATTTACCAAGATTGATTTAATAGATCTTGATATTTGTCTTGCCTCCTACTACCAATCTGGAATCTAACCCTTTCCTTAAACGGGAGACCTTTTCAGTTTCGCTTTGATAATTTCCTTTTGACTTTTACTCCTCCAACTTAAGGATTGACGTTTAATCAAGTTTTACTCTTCCTCGAGTGCTCGATTGTGCGATTAAGCCTCCACTCATGTCTTTTGGAACATCAAATGGGTATTTTCTATTACGTTTAACGAGAATTTTATCACAGAAAAAAAGGAAGAAGCAGCGCCCCCTGTTCAAAGGTCGCAAGCATTTATTGAATAGGTGGTTTAATTTAAGTCTCAACCTAAATCCTTAATCGTGATTCGACGTAATGAAATAGACAAGATGCTGTTAAAGACTGCCTTTTTCGTGTCCAAAATCGAGCACTTTGAAAAGCGAAACATGGTATAAATAAATTGCCCAGACTATTTGTTGCATGGTAAATTTATGATTTATCCAGATATGGCGATGTTGCAAATATGTAAAGAGATTACATTCCTGTTTCATTATCCAAATGCCTTCGCTGGGTGCAGCATAGCTCAGGAAGAGCTAGTTTCTTCGACATCCTTCTTAGAAATAATTGACACAACGCGTGATGGGCATTTTGCAAGTATACTGCTCTAAAAGCGTAGTAATTATTCATGGATTGTAATTAATTATGAAAAATAAACAATTTTGTTGATATAGGCTATTTATATGGATTTGTCACTCATAAGTATTTAGTAATGCCGCGTAAATGTTTGTGATTGCGTAGTGAAACAGCGTAAAATGTGTGTATTTTATTCAATGAGACGATATATTTAATGATATTACTTGTTCTTGGGTATTTAAGGATTTTGGTTAAATCTTGTTAAATTATGGCACGCAAGCATAAATATTCTTAGCGAATTTCCTGTTACTGTACTCTTATTGTTTATCTATGTCATTAACAGTATTTTCCACCTGCTAAGAGTTTCAAATACTTTGTCTAGAATATACTACCTAGATACTAAATAAACATATTTTGAAACGAAATGTTACTTTCGTGTTATTCCAATATTTACGCATGGTTACTTACATATATGAAAGTATTAAACGACAAATTATATTAACGATATCTTCATACAAGTACATAAAATCCCTGTGAAATTAGTAGAAGTGTCTGTGATACATTTGAAATATAACCATAAGCAAAGTTTCAAAATTATTTTGGAAGAGTTACCAAATTTATTATTTAATATTCGTAAAAGCAGGCAATTCCTTGCGGATAGATAACGTAGGTTAAAAAAACAATAAAGCAAATGAACGTTTCTATTCAAACATGACCAGTCTATTAACCCAGACATTGTAGGCCTTGTGTCCCATAACCACCAGGGCTACAAGAGAAATTGTCACCGCGAAGGCAAATGGGCATAGCCATACATTGGGGGAGGGGGTATGGGAGAGAGAGGGAGAAAGAAAATGTAAAAGGAATATTAGTCGACTTTAAGTCATATCCAGATGGCAAGCTATGAAAGGTTTACATCACTTGCTCAAATAATTGTTTAAGTTTATGATTTTAGATAAAAGATTCAGTGAGGGAAAGATAAATAAATATTTGTCAAGGTCAAGTTTTGCTTTAATCGAGTTCAATTGATTGAACACACAGCTCAATAAATTGACAAGAAAAATATATGATTATATGCAGGGATTCGGGAACTGATGAAATTGTATGTAGGCCTGATAGACACATAAACTATTTGTGTTTGCAAAAGTTCCATTTTACTGACATACCACATATTGTTCTTTCTTAATGAAATTATATACTATAATCCTATATGAATAGGACCTGCTCTAAACCTTTCGCATGCAATGGCTCTTGCTTCCTCGGACAATCTAACGTCTCTTAATGTGCCCTTAATGAATTATCCAAATGAAGCGTCTGAAACTGGGTTAATGTGTGTAATTTTTAATGAGTATCTTAAGTCCATTTTGCCACCCGATTTACGATAGCTATATTGCAGTGACACACGCCACATATACCTTTGTTAATCCATCTTTGGACAGTAAATTATATAGAATTGGAACTGTCTTCGGGATTATTTGACTAAGTTCTTAACTTTTTTAATTATTGTAAAAAAATATATAATGACGATGGTGTTGAGCAATTAAAAGAGCAGTACCTCAAAAGGCGTCGTTTTTAAGAGCCTCGTTTTAAGGATTTCGTCACTTAAGCATTCTGGGGATAGATGTCTCAGGACAAGCAATTTGTGCATTTATTTCTTGAAACTTTTCTTGGTTTATTTGTATTTCGATCGTGTGGATATATTTAAGTATAATCATTTTAAGTATATTAATATTGGATAATCTGTTGAAACATTATTATATTCGACTTTAGTAATATTCATCAGATAAACGAGAAACTATATTCAAGTAAAACACATGATTCCAAAATATCAAAATTAAAAAGGAAACGTGTTAGATTTTGATATTTTATTTTAGATAAGGAATACATAATCTAAGGTAAGTATTAACAATCATTGGCGATGTAGTTGTTGTTTTTGGTAGTATTCTTTTTTTTATAAACAGGAATGACAGGAATGTTGACAAACACAGAAATCATCTTTCTTATTCGATAAACATAAAGTTATCTATAATTTTCATGCAATTATTTTTCATCACAAACTTCAAGAGTAAAAAATAAATGTTTTAAATATAAAATAAAAATGTGTCCAAATAATTCACTTATTTTCTCTCAAGCACCATCCGGTACATACTTCCATTTGATTAAACAAAAAATAATAAAAACCCTCATATATCCGGGCCTCCCTAAAACATCACTTCCTGGATTCAATGCAATCAGCGTTGGCTTTATTTACAAAGGATAATTAACAAGCATTATACATATTTGTATTACCAGGGGGTAATATTGAACCAAAAAATCATTTTATTCTTTTGCTCAAATAATTGCACGTGGGTGGTAGGAAACGCCCACCACCACCGAGAGCCCTGGTATATTTAGGGTGGATAGCATCGCTTTTGTTATTTCGCAGCTCCTAACAACAAAAAGGATAAAAAAGCGAACAGATTAAAATAATTATATTTCAATAATACTTGAGATATTTAATTTTAATATATAACACAAGGCATATTTATTTAATTTCAACATATTTCGATTTACATCTTTAGATTATTATTTGGATAAACAGGTTGATTACTAAGGTAAGTGTATAAACGTCTCCATTTCGGCACATACTCTATGAATTCACTCTATCGATCCGTCGAATTAGTTCGAGGAATTAATGCGTCTTGATTACAAAAAATAGTTTTAAGCAATAACATAGAACCAGATATTCCCTAACTTTGTAATTCGTGGGGTTGAATTCCTTTACACAATGTAATATATTTATGGTATTTGTTTGTATTTTCGAAACACCACTTGTACTTAAATTGTGAGGGTCAATCATCAAATTGATTTAAACATTTTCGGATCCACTTAGATTATCTATACGTTAATTGAAGCGCTTCACATCTTATGCATCATTCTGGCCCTTCTTTCCCTTCTTTCCTTTCTTTCCCTTCTTTCCCTTTCCACTTCTCGGCTTCTTAGCCTTCGGCGCCCTTTCTGTCGGCGGCGGCTGCATCGCTGGCCTAGTTGCGATGCTGGATCCCTTGGCGGACATGGGTCGCATCTTGAGAACCAGCTTCTTTCCGTTCTCGGTGCCCCAACTCATACAGGCGCTTCCGTTGCACCAGCTTCTGGACGGATCGAAACCGCAGTTCTTCAGCCACCAACCGCCCCTGGGGAGGGAAGAAATATATATATTTGAGTTTTATATATGCGATTTATGATTTGAATAGTGCGTTTATGGACACATTAGTGACCGCTGCATAAATGTTGCATCTAGAACAACGAAACTTCAACGGTTCGTGATCAATGAACAATTATTTCGAGCCGCCAGCATTGTGCCGAAACGAATAATTTCTTAGAATTGAACATTAACGTTATTATTTGTATAGGGGTCCACTATAGCGGTTGTCTACATTTGCTCATCTCGATTTGCAGTAGTTGAATGCTCAATTGCTCTCAGAGCCCAAAATAAATTCTGATTCATAAAATATCTGGGGCGATGTTACTATTAAGTATGAACAGCATGGCTTTGGTTTGGAAGACCTATTCAATGAAAGAATTCGTAAAGATTCTATCAAATATATTGTATTCATCCTCGTAAATTGCATACTGAAACGATGCCTGCTCATTTGTTTCATTTTCCTGAAACCCTAGAATGATCCCTAAAATTATACGGCCAATAACATTTATCGCGGGGGTCTTACCGAACAATAGTCGAAAGACAAATTTACTATCAATCTCTAAAGTCTCTCCTCTTTCGTTATTGATTCTGAAATGTTAATGGCTTGGATAAAAACGGGTTTAAATCTCATTGGATAACACGCTTCGTATCCATCATTATATATAACAGTCCTCTTGCAATAGGCGTAAGTGTATTAAGATAAATTTTTGAATTGTGTTTAATAATTTATAAAACGGGGGTATTTTAAATTGAGCCTACTTAAGATATAGATGATGAATCGACGTCGTGATAAAATGTTTATTGAAAAACGACATTCCGACGTCAAATCATTACTTGGAAAACGTTCATAGCAACACCAGGCGAGGATTTAGAGCTGTTCGCTCATATATAAAACCAAAAAATAAATTTGCGCCCCCGGTTCAGTCTGATAATTTATACTGTTGGCGCCCCCGGGTTCAATATTTTCTGGATCTGCGCCTGAACACCACAACGTTTTCTTGACGTTGCGTCATTATCAACAGCTTACAACATAGTGAAAATCAACAACGCCTTCAGGGGACACAATTTCTCTTATAATGATACTTACTTGTAGTGTCGCGCGCAATTATTCTGATCCCACTCGTCATTATCGCGATCAAGGGTCGTAAACGCCAGTCCATCCAGTTCCGTCAAGGCACTCTTGACATTGCCCCCAGTCATATTGCCCACGGTCAGCCTGTAACCCCCTAGTTCATCACCCACTTGGAAGTCATCGTAGTTCGAGGTGTAGAGCTTGTTGTTCCAGCCGAGCATTTCCGTGCGGAACTCGTATGGGGCTATGGAGGTCAAAAGGTGGAGCAGTTCGAGACCCGCGAAGTATTCGCCGTTCAGCTGGCCGAAGCCGCCGGAAAAGTCGTTCCAGTTCCTGACATAAAAATGAAGGACATAAATGAAAGGAATCGTGGTAGAAATATATCGAAATACGATTTTTTATACATCTTTTTTTATGATACATGTATGTCAGATGTTTTTCTTTTCATAACACCCAATAACGTAATGCGTAATGCTACGGCCGCCAGCCAGCGAAATGTTTGGCGACCGCAGCCGAGTTGAAAGAAATTATAATTAAATCAATATCATTTCGTTTCCCTGCGTTTTCAAAATCTTCCCCTGGCCAGTGGCCACAACGTAATATGCATTGCGAACGGTTGAAGGGCACCCCACGACCCATTTTTCAAAAAGTGGTTAAATCGACTTGAAACAACTTTTTGAAGACGAAAAACAACAAAATACTCTTTTTTGGACATAATTGTTTTCCAAAAAGGTGTTCCTTTTTTCCAAGCCAGCTGAGCTGTTCCTTATTTTCTAGCCAGCTTGGAGCAGAAAAAGAACACCTTTTGCAAAAATTAAATTATTGAATATAAGTAAATCACATATTATGAAAAATGAATAACTGTTTATAAGACAATTGCAAGCATTTACAATTAATTTGCAATTAATTATTTTCATAAATTATCAAAAATAAAGAAATTTATCAAAAAAGGTGTTCCTCAAACTGCAAAAATCTCCAAGCTAGAAGGAATTTCATAAAAATCTCCAAGCCAGCTGAGATTTGGTGGGGAACACCTTTTTTGAGGAACAGCTCGTGGGGTACTCTTCACGGTTGCACGACATCAGTGAGAAAAAGACACGCGCAGTGATGGTTTATGGCAAAATAATTGGAAACAAGTTCATTAAATCAGTCATCATTACAAATTCGAACAAAATGTTGTGATATATGTTTTACGTTTTTAGTTCGATTTTACTAGACTATGGGCCATTAGCAGAAAAGAAAAACGCAACTTCAAAATTGAGGAAATATGTGTTTCCAAAACAAAAGTGCAGTTCTTTGATTTGTTTCAGCTTCTTCATCACTGCTTCATCATACATGGTCTGTACGGTAGCATCAGGGATAATTTTAAATTAGAAGCATTTACTGAATCATTATTTATCATCAATATCTATAGAAAAGACACAGGGCTGCATAGAGTCAATTGTCTGAAACCTCTCCTGATATTTCCGGTTATCAAATATTAATTAACCCATTAATTCTGAGTACATATATCTATATTCTCAAGAGAAAATAGATTTCTACCAAATGGATAAGTTAAGTGCCCAACTTCGATTCCCTTTCGTGCAAAATGGAGGAGATTGAGAAGTATTGAGATCAAAATTCATATACCGTGTAGAGGGTTCAATGCATAAAAAACACTAAGTCAGTAACGTACTTTTGCGCTTTTTGCAATGAGTCTCATAACTCCTTATCAAGGTTGAATAGCAAAATCAAACATTATCAACCATAAACAACCTGATAAGAATAGGTATTATAGACTATTGATATAATGCCCTGAGTAGAATCAGTAGCTTTATGCATGGAACCCTTAATTTGTTTGTGGACCTTCGCGATTAGGTCGACCCAAGCACGGTTAAGAGCGGGTGGATACAAATTATGGAATCCTAAGTGACTCAATGCAAGGAATTAATAGTAAGAATTCTAGTAAGATGCGATCGTCTTTATCCTGAGCCTGGAGTAGGGGAATAACGACAGAACTGGACCAGTGCTGGTCCAGTTCTGTCGTTCATTCTGGGACAACCCCCCCCTCCCCCCCCCCTC
>LQRL01107926.1:2789-19596 GCA_001703475.1 Hydroides elegans | reverse complement strand
ACATTGACCCCGTTGAATTTGCAGGCGAATTCGTTTCTTTTTTGAAGGGCGTTGTTTCGGTTTCTTTTTCTTTTGACTTTGTTGAGTTTGTCGCTGAACGATTGCCTGAGAGAAGTTATTCGTAATTGTCTTTTGGTCAGCTACATTTTGCGCACCGGAACTATCGGGTTTAGTTTGTACATGGAGCGAAATTCGATTTAAGTTGTTAGTTTTATCACAGTAGGAGACATCACAGTGCGTTGTATTCGTGCTTCTGGTGACACCAGGTCTACAATCATTTACAACCGTGCTCGATTCATTGTTCGATCGAGTAAATTCCATACGCTTTGCCGCCCTCTGTGGCACCGCATTTTGGCAAGACGCCATATTGACAAATACAGTTTTCATTGGATTTTGAAGACTATTCATTTGAGAGAATATTGACTGAGTGAGAATATCCAATTTCCGTCGATCGCTCATGGGGGATGCGTCTTTACTTAAAACCCGGTATTTGGTTGTTGAACCTTTGTCTTCTATGGTGGCGAGTGTTGGACTCTCGGTTTGTGGTTTATAAAGGGAATTCGCTTGTGGGTAAATTGACGATTTAAATGTAGAATACCGAGGTGCCAAATTAGGACGTCCACTGACAAAACGATTACCAACCTTATGAAATATAGCTGCTGAATTTTTGGTTGGGAATAATACGGATTTCCAAATTCCACTTTCGTGTTCATTCGGGTTGTATTTAAAATCATGTAATCTTTTCACACTCCTTGTATCTTCGTTGTCTAGTTTTGTAGCCATAGATGAATACGACGAAGAACAAAAGCTTGAACACATCGTTCCTTGCATTTTTATGTCAGACGGGTATCCGAACATGGTGGACAGGTATATACTATCCATAATTCTAGCTTGAAATTTACTAAATATATCCATAACGAACAAATATTATTCTATTTATTATTTAACAGTGCCATGATTGTGCCATAGGGTCACTAAATTGTCCAAATCTGTTGCAATATAACACCATAGTTCCTTTATGACTGCGATACGTAACAAAGTTAGTAATGTTCAAATCAGAATATGTTTTCCACACCAAACTATTTTCATCCTTATTACACACATGATATCCTTTAACATTTACTCTTTCAGATTTCACAAAATAATTCTCCATCATTCAGTTTATATTGGCGAGTTTATAAAATCATCGTTGAAATATCAATTTTATCCATGTCGTGTTTGTGTAATTGTTATGAATCAATGAAGCCTAATAACTCTAACTATTAATGGGAGGTAAACACGCTATAAAAAATAATGCCATCTACATGGTTAATCCGCTTTCTTAAACATGCCAATCGTTATCTGCAAATAAATGAAAAATTAAATTTAAGATCTCAAACATCTCAAATATTCATTCAAATAAGATATGATTACAACTTCAATGAAAACGATATTATTGTCATGAACCAACGCGTAATAATATAATGATAAACTGGGCCAGTGCTGTCAAGGCCAGCGAAATTGCATCAGTTTATTAAAAATGCCTGTTTTCGCTTAATTTTGGACATACAAAGTCGTCAATTTTCCTAAACATTGAGATGTATAAATGAAATTATTCGATGGGGAAAATGATGCATAAGAATGTATTTTAAGACATTTCTATCGATAAAACAAAAAATATTCAAATTTCGCTCACTTTTTAAACAGATTGATATTTTTTACTCTAAACGCATCTAGGGCAATCTAATTGATTTTCTTTTTGTCCAACTTGGATCAATATTTCAAATCTCGTCCCAGGTTCAAAATATAGCATGAGTGGAATTTGCTGCTAATGAAGTTTGAAATATTGAAATGAAATGAAATATTGTTAATATCGCATAGCGAAACATTTCAACAATCTAAAATTTCATTTTATACTTCAATCCATGTATTCAGAAAGACGCAACACATAAAGGATATTGATCATGCAGGCTTGCCAATAAATTGCTTGGTGTATTGAACTATGATTAAATGCAATGCACAATTGACCATTTGCCAATATTTATTGCAAGTAAAAATAAGATGAAGCATGAAGTTGATAAAAAAGTGTGAATGTAGACGTTCACAAGTTGAAAAAGTATGCAGTGTTTTTATACAGCAGTAGCAGAGGTAGACAGGAAGAAGTTGTTGCACCAACAGATTCAAATGTTGCATATAATATATTTACTTACAAGATTGTAGCATAAAATAATAACCATTGTCCAGCAAAGAAAGTTAATGTTAAAAAGCGTAAAATTCATAAACCATTGTTGAGTCAAGGACTAATATATGCAACAAAAAAAAAACGATTATTATACGAACAGTGTCGAATAGTGTCGGAATTAACAAACAACAAAAGTACAAAAATAAATTTACACATTTATTACGTTTTGAGCAAAAGAGGCAAAGTTTTTCAAGTCAAACAATGTAGAATTAAGTAATAATAAGGACAGAGCAAACTTTTGAAACCATAAACTATATCATTTTATTAGGCAAATTATATGTGTACGGTATCAGAGGCACATCATTACAGTGGCTGTCTAGTTACTTATAAATAGAAAACAATATGTTAATATAAATGATGTTAATTCAGATATGATTGATGTAAGGCTCGAAGTCCGTTAAGGTTCTATACTTGGATCCACATTGTTTATTTTATATATAAATGATTTGCATAATGTTACGAAACTTCTTGACTTTATTTTGTTTGCTGATGACACATATTGTTTATATCTTGTGAAGAAGTTACTGCCTTATTGTTTTTCAGTGTTTCAAAATTTACCTTTCTGAATATCGCATCAATATAGAGATTGTAAAAAAATGTATTTCGGGATGATTTGCGACATTTAGCGAAATTTCTTTAGGTAATTACCTGAGAGTGTTGAATTTTGTTATAAACGCAGTTATTTTTTATGTTTCTGCTGGGTGAATTAAAGTGTCCAAACATATTTTTAGTCCAAACATTTTTCTCTCTAATTGCTTCAAATTCACTCATGTCTCCTTTCTGTTAATGCGTCGAAGACGTGATTCTTTATTTTTAAGGGTTTGAACTTATAAATACTTTACTTTTTAAATTGTTTTAATATATAAACATCGTAAGCAATTATCCTTATTCGTGTTTGAGTAAGTCTGAAAATGTCAACTCTAATAGTTGTAATTAATGTATCCCTAGATTTACAGAACTTTAATTTTCTTCTTATTAAATAAAGTCTTGCTTGAAATTGGCTCGATTTAGATATATCTAGAATTTATAGATTTAATCTATATAGCATATCTTGTTTCATATGCCAAATAGATAGATTGTATTGCTTGAATATAATAAACGATAAAAAACGATAAACGATATTTTATTTCGTAATACATGCAAAAGTACAATTCAGCAATAATCATATCAGTAAATAAATGAACAGTGCATGAAACGAAAAGGATCTGACTTGAATAACTATATATTCTTATTGAGTGTCAGACCCATTAACAAAAAATAAATAATGCTACAACTACTGATCTTACTTGTTTAATTTTGACTAATATTTACATATCAAATTATATAAAAAGAAGCTCGCTATATAATGTAAGAAACATAACACAATATATGCTTAACTAATACTTATCTAGTAACCGTTTTCTAACACGTTTTTTGAATACTTCTATCGATACACTATCTTTTATAGCATTTGGAAGAACATTCCATGAGTCAATACCTTTTGAATTAACTGACATTTTACCAATTTTAGTAGTGTTTTGCCGTGCAAAAAAGTTATCCTTAGCCCTTGTATTATACCTATGAACGTCTTTATTTTTTTAACTTCAATTGTATGTTAACATGCAAATTACCCTGGTTAGCTTTATACATCAAAATATATGTTTGGTAATATACAATATCTACTAGTTTTAACAACTTGTACTTTTTAAAAATGATGCTGGTGTGGTCCCGATACCCTACATTATCAATGATTCTAACTGCTCTTTTTTCACGGCTGTTTATTCTCATTCAAAATTGACCCCTTTAGTTTTTTTTTGCTGCCATCAATGCCTCACATTTAAGCAACCCCAATTTTTATTTACATAAGGATTAACCATGCACGTTTTGTGCTGTTTATGCATAAAATTCGGTAAAAATCTTGATTTTCGACCATCTTTACACTGTGTTTTAAAATAGTTGCCCCATGTCAATTATTCTGTAATTAACATATGTGATAGATCCAAGTAAGCTTGTTTTAATGGTATAAGTCATATATCCCCTCCATTGCAATTAATGCCCAAATCGACCATGTCAAAAGAGTGCAAACACTAGAAATTACACCCCAGATTCATAAAGAATATGACTGTAAATAGAAAAAAAAATCGATTCTGCGTAATGGAAAACATTACTTCAGTTCACAATTATGTTCTAAAAAAAATCACGCTTTGTATTAAATTTCAAAGAGCTATTAAAGGGCAAGACAATTTATGATCCAACTCATAGGAGGATTATGCTTTGATGCTTGTTTAATTCAAACACATTTATTGCCACAAAGGCAACTTTGCATCGTGTTAAGTAATCCGCTTAAATATAGATACCATTATATGAACGACTGCATAATTATAACTTCGACATGACCATTAAGTATTAGATGAATTGCAATTTGCTAAGCTAATCGAAGATTGCATTTGAGCAAAGATAATTTACCAGGCCTATTGAATGCAAGTCATATGTGTCCATAAAGTACTTATATCTTAATGATAGTGTATCAAATAATATGAAAAGTACGGTGAAAAAGTGTGTCATCATTAAGCAACAAAATTTATATTTTTAATCATATTTATAATTGTTAAGGACATGATTTTGGCCTATTACAGTCAAATAATGACCATTATGTTATGTATCTTGAATAATTTCAATAATAAGGACGTTGAATTCCGAAAATGCAATGCAGTTAAACCAATATAAAACAATTAATATTGTCATGACCATATTATATTTTATATCAACATAAAGAAAAATTAATGCTGAATCATAGGATGTAAAAACATTTTTTTTATGTTATAGTTAAGTATAATAAAATGAAATTCAAAGATCACTAAAATCATTAATTTTCAATCGGAGTAAGAACGATTTTGTTACAAATTTTATGCTTGATTTTCATATATTATTCGATATGGAGGGGGTTAGTGAAATACAAAGCCAGTTTGAGAACATATTGAAAAAATATTTACAAAAAGAATTTTTAAAATTCACATGGGGCAACCTATTTAAATCATCCGGTAAAGTTAATTAAAATAAGGGAAAAATTACGATTTTGTAGCATAAGTCTGCAGAATACAAGCTTATGTAAATAAAAAAAGAGGTGGCGCGTTGTGGTCCTCAGCAAGGGATCACCTATTTCGAAAAAAACTAAAGGGGTCTGGTGTAAACAGCCGTGTTTTGTAACAATACTAAATCACGTATACGATGCTCATAAGTATTACCCCATATTTTAGTGCAATACATTAAATAAGGAAGAATTAAGGAATTATAGATTTTTATTTTTCTTGATTTTACTTCATATACTGTAAATCAAGCTTATATGATTATTAGTTATGTCAGATTTCTTCAAATGCTTAGGCGAACCAAAATTGAAACCATGTTGCTGTTTTTCATTTGGAATTCGAAAAGTTATATTTTTTTCACTGAAATTCGCACGATCTTATATAGTTATTCTTGTACTAGTGGTCACTTAGTATAAACCTGAATTTTAAATTAATCATAATATACCGTAATTACCGGTGTATAACCCGCGGTTTATACACCGATTTAACAAACAAAACACCTGGGTGCGGGTAATACACCGGTGCGAGTAATACACATGATTCGAAAACATAACATCATTTAAAGCTTTGCTTAAATACCCGAAAATGCATTACCTTATCATAGGGATTAATCAGCAAGTTACACAATCAGAGGATCGGTAATGCAGAGAGAATAGTGAGCGACACTGATTGAAAAAGTGAGTAGCATTGATAGAATATTGGGTGACTCAATGGGTTATTTGCTTTGTAAAGCCTTATCATGTCTTATGCATTCACTGAGAAGGTAATTAGGGGTTATGGCATATATGGGATAAGAGTAATTTATGAGTCATCAAAAGAGGTGGACTTCGGGAAAAGTATTTTTTCAAAAACGAGAAATCATGATTAATGTTTAGGTATTTCACTGCATAGTATAGATATATTATTTGACAAAAAAAAACGACTTTTTTTTCCAAATTTTAAGGGTGCGGGTTATACACCGGTGCGGGTTATACACCGATTCAAAAACATATTCCTTTAATTTTTTTTTGGGGGGGGGATGCGGGTTATACACCGGTGTGGGTAACACACTGGTTATTACGATAAGAATAACTTGAGACACCTCTTGCTGAAAATGATATGCAACATATTTTTGTTATATATAAATAGCTGTGTGTCAGTTCCTTTAAGAATTCAATGGAGTATTTCAAAATGCTTTCCTATTACTTTGTTTGATATAGTGCTGGATGTATTGCCTGATGTGTTGATGGTATCATTTGTTTGAGATTCAAATTAGTATAGACTATTCTATTAATTATCATCACTTTAATATCTTTAAATTTTTTATTCAAAGTTGTTAAAATTACTTTGCAACTTGAATCGAGTTACTTTATTCATTTATCGACACATCCGTTTTGAGATTGAGGCAGATGGTGCGTGCAACCAGTTTGATTTTGTTAACAAATATGCTTGATTATAGGTGGTATAGAAGTGGTTTCAATAAGTTCCATTGGTCATTAACTTTATTGATTAGTTACTTTTTGATTTTATCTAATCACCTGAACTATTTATTTTTCTTTGATTTGAAGTCCACTTATCTCATCATGACTTCATTTTATGAAGTACAAGGTGCTGATGCTATTTTTTCAAATAGCATTAATCTATCATATTTCTATATCTACTAGTTATTTGATGTTTATACTCATTGTTGAGGTATCTACACATATGTCTTTGTACGATTTAGGGGACTTTATATAAAAACTAATTAATTTCGTTTCTCATGTGACTATGAAATCATACTCCTTTTTATTTATTATTTGACAACTTGTTTGCAACATTAAGTTTAATTTTATTCTGCATAAAGCGGGATTGTATATGTATATTTGACAGAATATCAGAGTATCTAAGGGTCTTTTTCAGAATATTTGATATTTCCTACATATGATCAAATCAACTCCAATGCTTTGATCACATGAGATGTTTTAATGATGTTTCAAACCTAATCATATGTATATATTAATTTGTAAAATTCGTTTATATAAGCACTTGACGTTTTCATCGTTTCTTTTTTTAAATAGGGTTACAAAGTGCTTAATAAATAAATAAATTTACATTTGTCTATCACAAAGATTAGTTCTTATGATACTAATGATGCATATGATAATAGCTATAATAATAATAGTTGAAATGTTAAATGCATCCATGGGATGTATGATTTTTATCTGACTAAATAAATAGATTATAAATTATCAGAATAAATATACAGAATATAATGATTATTAGGTTCTATATGTGCATTTGTGGAAAAACCTTATAACAATTCCAGTTCAAAAGTATCTTATATTCCTGTTATTCTTTTGATTTTGTTTGACTTGAGCATAAATATACAAAATATAAGAAAACTGATTATAAGGTCCTATATGTGTATTTTTGGAAATCCAATTACAAAATTCCAGTTTCAATATACCTTTTATCTGTGCGGTTGTGCAAACAAATGGACAATCATGGGCACCAGGGGTTAGACACGTCAACTGAGGTAGAGTATTGCATATAATAATGCGCTAGATGTGTGCATAAAAATTCATGATTTTACATTACGCTTGCACCTTCAAATCTGAAGAAAATATGTATTTGAAAACATGAAGTGCCATTTTTTTTCGAAAATATAGAAAATCCGTCTACACAATTACAGTTGAATATTTTGCTATTTTACAAACAATGGTCTTATATATATATTGATTTCTATGTGGGTTTCCATAAGTAATTTTGGTAATATTGCTCTTATTTATTGAAAAATGCTTCCTTTTAAGCCCCTGACTATTCAGTTTTTATAGTGCCATGGCTGACTTTCATTTTAACCAATTTGGTTTCATTCATGAGGGAAGGGTGGTATATATATTGGTTTAATTTTGAACATATTAGGAAGCCATAACTATTGTGATGCGATTTTATTTGTATAATTTCCTTTTCAATTAAAACAGATAGTTAAAGACCAACGTTAGTGTATACTGCATAGTCCACCATGGCACCTTTTTTTCTTCCAAATTAGGGAAGAGCGAGCAAAATATGAAATTTTAAATATAAAATGTTGTTTTGGATACCCCTAAATAAGCTTTTTAATACCGTTCCATTACACTTTTTTGTTTAAGTGTATGTTATGAAGTAAGTTATTGTTATGTTTATATGAATTTAGTTAAGGTTTCTTAAGCATATCCTTGCAACAGGTAGGTGCTTTTGAAACGCAGACAAGTAATTTAAATGGGTTGGTTGTACAAACAATAAAAAAGTTGGAACAAGACAATCGAGAGTTATAAACGCAAACCAATCTAAATTTGATTTTTTGACCATATTAAAAGGGTTAGATTTGCTTGATTGTTTTCTGTCAACATTCTAATATTCTTTGTTCAATTCATATAGCTATACACAAGTGATCAATTTATGATAAACATAAAACTTGCTAAGCATATTATTTGTAAATTCTAATGCACCATCCATTATCCTTAAGAATCAAACATAGGTAGAAGTTTTATTGAATAAAATCACACTACTCAGAAAGAAGGTAGCTATGGCTCATAAATATCTTACTTATGTGCCTAATATATTTAACAGTTTTTCAAAACACTTGTTTGTGCCCTTTATAGCTTAGCGTCCCCATTTTTCTTAGTAAGACATCAAATTTCAATAGCAACAGTTTTTTACATGTCTGAACCATGCAATGGTGTGATACAACCAATGCAGTAATTGATTGTCATGATTAAAATACGTCAATATCATATGTTAAATAGATTAAAAGGATATGATTATTTATACATGAATAAGTTTGGTAATGTATTTTCTTGTTATCAATTAAATATGGTTTTCTAGCATTTCAATCGAATAATCTAATTAATGATATATTTTGCCTAATATGCATTATTTTTTCAATGCATAAAATTCAAATTGTATGAAATAAAACAAGTTTGAAATCGAATATTTAAGAACAGTGCAATGCTGTTTTTTATATGCCGATTGATTTGATATATGAGAGGAAGGTAGTTTTGTTATATACATATTAGTTATCACATATGTACACATAAATATAAATATTATATGAATTAATCATAGTTAAATGAACAATTTTCTTAGCTGGACGAATGAGGAGACGAGACGTCAGATAATAACGACAAGTAATAATATCATAATTTATGCTATGTGCAAATGTGATATATATGTATATTTATGAAATATGAAACAATGACAAAATAATCAATTGTATGAAAACACATGGATTCAAATAACAACCACAGAACACGGATGTTTTCAGTTTGGTAAACATGTAATGAAAATAAAATGGCGACTGTACTCTTAATTAACTTTTATAATTATATATTTTAAAAAAATTAAACGCTGAAAATTAAAGGACGAAGATATTTTTTATATATGCAAGCTTGTTTATTTACAAATGATTATAATGATTTATAAGTCTAAAACTAAATTATAAAACTGAATTGGCCGTGCGCCATTTGATCAAAACTAAACCACTGCTTAATATATACAGTATAAACATCATCTTTGCTAATCGATTCTTCATGTGAAACAGCACTACAGTCATGAATAGGAATCGATTCGAATTCAGAGTTAAAGAACCTATACCTGAAATCTGTACTGCATGCATCTGCGCTTTCCCGCCAACTGGATATTTCAAGCAATGCTTTCATTCTTTTATTTGATGGTATTCTCATGTGTTTTAAAAGGATGCATATATGAACAGAATTTCTTTATATACTATAAGAATATGATAATGATTATATAAATCAATATTGTAATATGTTCCCTTGGTATCGCATCAAAAAGCATACACTAACTTAGATTTTATTGTTTGGACCCACAGTGTGTGCTTGTAATGAAAATAGAATGTTATTAGAGCAAATATTTTCAAGTGTTGAGAATAGTGTCACGTTTTTATCTTATTTTGCAATGGATGATTGAAAATCAGTGTTGTAGGTGCTACTTTAACATAATTGTAATATGAATAGATTTATATATTTATATATACGTTTTATATATTTATATATGACTCTTTGAAACGCATTGTTTTGGGGTTAATGTCATAACGACAATACATATCAATATTCATGATTTAAAATATCCTTTATCTAGATAAAAGATGTCTGCGAGCGGTACCCGGATTATCATTCGCGATGGTGGAATGGCAGCCACTGTTATTGTGCCTAGTTTCACAATCCATAACAATCATAGTACAGGTTAACTATTTTCTCAAATCCGTTTATGTAGAAAAATAAAGAGATTTTATCATTCATAATCGAATCATTTAACAGAATAGGTTTAGATAATTTGACTAAATAATGAAGCATAAATATTTTGAAACAATGTTTTATCTAATAATCCTAAACAAACCCCATTTTTACGTGACGATTTTTTTAGTTAAAAACAGTTTGAAGTTTGAAGTTAAAATTATTTGAACACAAAAGCCGTCAGGCGGCTTCAAGTTGTCTCTCTTATATGTTTTAAGAGAGAAATCTAAATCTAAATCTAAATAAATTAGTTTATTTTTGTATTTTATAGGATTCAAGGCAGTGGACATCCTTCAATTCTTAGATAAATCTTACGACCTATTGTCCTCACATAGGGATTTCTTCGTGACAAAAGCAACATGGAAAAGTCCTCATCATGCGTTCTTCATGATATGCCAGGAATATGATATTGAAACCGAATTTTATTCAGAAATAAAACATCTAGGAGGAACAAAACATTGGTCAAACGAACAATCAAGGCATGAACATTTAATATCACAAGTAGGTAAGAGCTCTTTTGTGTGGAACTTTAGTCTGTACCAAGCAAACGGATATTTGCTTGCAACTGTTAAAGCAATGTGTATTTTGATAGACCTGTCAACAAGGCGCCCTCGCCTTCTCTATAACGAATTGACAAATGTCGCTCACAAGTACGTAAAAACACAAATTTCAAAATTTATGTGGGATCGAGAAGATTTTGAGAATGATCATTTACGAATCGAATCATCGCATCACTTCAAAAGGATGGTGACTAAAAATGATATTGATGAAAATGGACACGTCAGTTTCATTAGATACCTGAATTTCGCTAGCGATTGCATGGAACAAGCATTGGACCCATTTACACGCCAAAGTGCCCGTTACAAGCATTTCAGTGTTTATTTTAAGGGAGAGGCATTCTGTGATGATCTGCTGAACATAAGAGTTGACTATCATTTAAATAAAAATCTCGTCTATATTTCAATTGAGAAAGACGATAAGGTAATAGTCAAAATAAAGTTTGAGGACTTGTTCAAAGAAAGTATAGCCTCAAAAATTTGATTCTGTCAAATTATAAAAAAAAAATATTTTTAGATTGATATTGTTATCTAAAACGATGTTAAATGTATTTGAATACACATATGAATGGTAAAATTGTTATTTGTCGCTCAAAAACCTGTAGCGTTACTGTGTACAGCTTATCTAATAAGACATTAGCTTTTTCTAATTTCATGATTGTAGCATGTGTTTCTCAATATTCATTAATTGAAATTTAGGTTGACGGGTATATAATAATGAATGGGCAGGCCTCTACTTCCATATCTATATTTGCGTTTCTCTTTCATAAGGCCTATGTTTTTTGTATTGTTTTATTAATATGTGAGTTTATTTTGAATTTGTTTTTTAAATCTTGGTTATATTGAAAAAAACTCGGTTAGCAGAGTTTCTTGAGAATCATGTTCTGGGAATATTCAACTAATATGAATTAAAATCAAGTGGTAAGCATTGTTTTTGCTGTTTTCTTACTTCGAAACAAAAGGGTTTAAAATTACTTTGTAATAAGAATTACAGAGTTCTACAATTTGTCCAACATTGCGATTAATGCTGTGGGATAATATAGAAGTTTCTCCGATACCATTGGTTTGCAAACATGTTATGACTCTTGTTTTTTTAATCTTCCATAAAATAGTTTTATACACAAATGCGGTAGTACATAAATGCCAAGTAGCCGTAATTTCCACTGATTAAGTAATAGCATACACCAAATAAAAGATCAATGAACTAAAAATCAATCAATTAAAGAAGCACATTCAAATCATTTTTTGGAATTTATTGGCCAGATAATATAAGAATATAATGATACAATGTAAAGGATTATAAAAGCCTCAAAATAATTTGATAAAAATATAAAATATTGATATTAATTCACGTAAATTTCAATAGAGGCTCTGTGTCTAATGTAGCAGCACTGTAAATAACACATGTTAAATCTACAATTTATAGCTATCACCATGCAATAAATCTAAATATCTTAGACACATTGTGAAAAAAAACTAAACTTTGTATACTGACACTACTTTAATAATTTTCCTATCAGCAACATATCGAATCCCATGAATGACTTTGAAATTTGTTATCACTGCATATTGCAAATGAAATGCTTACGAAACGCGCAACTAATATCATTCCACGTTATAATGCCAGTTAGCGGGGCAATTCTCATCACTGAGCAGTCTTCAATGCCGTCTCCATTGCTAGGCTCTGTACCTTCCCAGGCATCAAAGCCAAATGATTCATTGTTGTTCGACCATCGCCAAACACCCTCCTCTTCAATGTCGGTTCCTCCAAGCCATATTGTTTGATCAAGAGCTGGAATCAAAAAATGTTTGAACGAATAAACTAATTGTATCTAAAAAATATTATTGTAATTCTTTATAATAACAGCAATAGATGTGACAATGAAAATGATAAAATAGCATGAAAACTATTGAATAGCTTAACATTATAAATGATATTGCATAATGTGCAACATGTTTTGTTCAATTTTGCTTATTCAAGCAAGAAAATGATAAATAGGCATACAAGGCAATACTTATAGATATATTTGCAGGTCGGTTATAGAATATATCTGAAAATATATTCATGGTTAGAGTAACATTTCAATTAATTTTTCTATCAATTTGTAATTGGTGTAACTATATTACCATGTTGATAATTCATTTCGCCGCTATAGTACTGTTTATACGTATTCAAACCCATGGCTGTAAGAATATAATATTACCAAAGACAACTTCTCTGAGGAACTCATCTGTGTCAGCATCAGGGACATCCGCTAGGTGTCCTCCCATATCATTGCAATAATCACTGGCTTCCTGCCAATTCTTACCATCGCTAACATACACGTAACACCACGCTTCTAGACATGCACCTATTGCTGTAAGAAACATAACATGTTGTTAAATGTTAAATTATAATAATAATCAATGGTTCAAAAAGTACAAGGCATGACCGAAGCTATTTTCCTAAGGCAGAGGTAGCCATATAACATGGTAAAACAATATTTCATATGTCACAATAATATGCTATGCCGTCAAGGAAGGAAGACTACCTGCCAATACATGCACGTTTATTTGAACTAATGGGTGCAAATATAATAAGATATATAATTGAGTGTTTAACATATTTATGCGTAATGCTGAAGATCAACAGGATTGTTTGCCACCAATATTTAATGTATGCTCACTGATCTGCAGTATTGTAGTTGGTGTTTATATCAGAAATTATCACTTTGATTTATTTCCCGTGTTGTGCTGCCATTAGATTGAATAGGTAAATAGGTAATAAACACAGTTTGACTGTTATTTATGCATATGACAAAACTAACTAGAACTTTATTGATAATGATGATATACTGAAACATTTTGCACATTATGTGTTATCTCAAAATAAGGAGAATCATTGTCTTATGACTCCTATAATTTTAAATACTTCGATAAAATGCTGACCATATTCTTTATTTTATTTTATTATTTGAATTGAATTTCTAATTAAAATTTCAATTTCAATTATATAGAGAAAATGCGAAAGAACCTACATTTCTTTATATATGCTGTATCACTATCATCAGTGTCATACACTTCTTTGCGTATCACTGTACTGTATCCATAAATAAAACACGTCTCTGAGTTTGCAACAAAGAACAGGCACCGTAAGTCTCTACTGCATTCGAGCCGACGCGATATTTTAGGCAAATTATGAAATGAATATTCTACACTCAGGTGACCCCAGCTTAAGTAGGGTGTCAAGTTATTGTAAGACACCTTTTGGTAATATCCAGACAATGTTTCAGCTTTAACCATGTTCTGTGATAAAGCTGCTATCCATATACATATTTTAGTTAAATCGAAATTGAACATATTAATTGCGTTGTTTTACTAAGTGTAAATTAAATAATTCATTGCTATGCATCATATTGTATTATGCGTCATGACAATTTCAAATGCCATTCGATAGGTGCTACTTAAAGTTCATATGTCTACTAGAAACTGATTGTGCCCGTCACAAACGGAATATTATCTGCATTAACAATGGTCCGTCAAATCTATAGACAAAGTATGGATGCAAACATATTGGATTACTCCCATTGATTGGTGTAAATAAATATGCTTTTGCATGTATTTAGTAAATTATTGTCATAAGTGATGACTTTTGCAATAGTCTTAACGTTTATATATGCATATCTTATTAAGGTCATCCTCAATAAAATATTTACTATATGATTGATTATTTTGACTAAGATATACCTTATGTACCTTTGTTACATGAATTAATTCTTAAAGGTTCATAAATGTTACTGAACTGATATTTCACAAATACAAGGCTGTTTGCAGTCTTTATCTTGACATTCTGAAATTACATATTAGCACAATATTTTTTATTTTATTTATTACATGTTTTTTTACAATGCGCTTATCTAGCACAGCTCTAAGCGCAACAATGTAAACTTAAATGTAAACTAGAAATACTTAAATGTAAACTAAAAATACATATTATATATCAAAATGACATATAAACTTTATGATACTGAAACATAATTAAGGCAATATATTTGATAACTAAGTCAACCGGTTTCGTATGCAATTCGAAATAAATAAGTCTTGAGCTATTTTCTGAATGATATAAGAGAGCTAGCAGTTCTAATCGTTACTGGTAGTCTGTTCCATTCTCTCGGTCCGGCAACAGAGAATGCTCTGTCCCCATATTTGAGGTTGGATTTTGGTTGTTCTAGTAGTTGTGTGTCAGACGAACGGAGTGACCGACGGTTCTCCTTCAAGACGAGCATATCCGAGACGAAGGTCGGGGCGCTATTGTGCAATGCTTTGGACACAAGAGTGTTTATTTTGAAGCTAACCCTGTGTTCTACAGGGAGCCAATGTAATGATTTACACACATCGCTGATACTAGCGTCTCTCGAACATTTCGTTATGACCCTAGCAGCCGCGTTTTGAACGGACTGAAGACGGTTTAGGTGATATTTTGGCAAGCCCGTGTAGAGTGCGTTACAATAGTCCAGTCGACTCATGACAAGGGCATGGACTAAAACCTTCGCTACGTATGCCGATATATACGGGCGGATAGCTTTAATCCATTTGAGATAATAATAGCACCTTTTCCTCACATCATTCACTTGTTGTTCTAATGATAACCGGGAGTCTATGATGATACCGAGATTTCGCGCAGTCGGAGCTCGCGTAACCAAATCTTCTCCAAGTTGCAATGAGTCAATTTCAATTTTGTGTTCATATTGTCTACCCAAAATGATAAGAAATTCAGTTTTTTCTTTGTTCAGTTTCAACTTGTTAGCAGTAAGAGCACGCGCGACTTCCATGATGCCGTTTTCTATATGTTCTCTTGCCATCCTCTGTGCTAAGGCATCGCGAGGGTTGAACGACTTTTGCAGCTGTGTGTCGTCGGCATAGCAATGAAAACAAATGAGTAGTGTACGCAACGGCAGGCCTAAAAATCGGGTGTATTGGCTGTAAAGACGAGGGCCGAGTTTTGACCCTTGGGGGACGGAGCACACCAAATCGAATGTATCCGATAGTGCGTCCTGGATAACAACACGAAATGAGCGATTCGATAGATATGAATCGAACCATTGTAACGCACAACCGCTAATTCCAAAACTATGCTCGAGTCTACGCAAAAGGATACCGTGATCAACGGTATCAAAGGCCGCGGAAAGGTCTAAAAGACCAACAAGCACAGCCTTTCTAGAGTCCAGATTTAGGAGTATGTCATCGAATAGTTTCACCAAAGCAGTTTCAGTACTGCTAAACCTCCGGTATGCGGACTGCAATTCCTCATTCAAAACATTGAGCTCAATGTGTCGAGTAAATTGAATGCTCACTGCCTCCTCTATTAATTTAGAAATAAATGTTAGGTTTGATACCGGGCGATAATTTTTATGAGTTTTTTCTAGAGACGGTTTTTTCAAAAGAGGACGCACAAGTGCAGTTTTGTGTATGTCCGGAACTTTGCCCTGAGTGATCGAAAGGTTAATTATCCGAAAAATGATTGGCGACAAAAGTTCCTTTAACATTTTCACTAAACTACTTGGTATCGGGTCAAGCTCACATGATTTCGGTGTTGCTTTGGAGACTAGTTTTATTGTATCCTCGACACTGATGGGTTTAAAATCAGATAGGGACGTGCCTGTAAATGCACTATCATATTCAAAAGGGTCATCACAACTATTAAATTCATTTCTAATGCGGTTGATTTTATCT
>LQRL01107915.1:17252-28397 GCA_001703475.1 Hydroides elegans | reverse complement strand
TGGGGGGGGGATGGTGGTTTTTGTGTGATGGAAGACATTTTACTTGTAGGGGATGTGGAGCTTGGCCTTACCCACTCGGCAAGACGTCCACGGACGTTGAGCGGACGCCCTACTTTGGGCCCGTATGAAACTTTTCCGGACGTCCTTATTCGTTGCGGACGTAGAAAAGACGTTACAGCGACGTTGTGTCCGAATCGGACGTAATAATTACGTTCTAGGGACGCCGGGACGTAAAAGGACGTCCGGAAAACTTTCATACGGGTCCAAAATAGGTCGTCCTCTCAACGTCACGTCCGAATGCGACGGCCTATGGACGACCCTTGCCGAGTTGGTATGTACGGCCACGCAAACATTGATTGCATAGTGTGAAAATTGTAGGACAAATGTTTTTCCTGTATCTCAAGTCCTGGGGTTCAGTGTTAGTTGTTATTGAGCCCGGGACAGGCTTGACACAAGGTTTAAAACGAAAGAGACATTTACCACTTTGAAAAATAAGTACAAACTAATATGAATAAACATCGAACGTGCATTTAAATTGGTGGATTGTCATCAAATTTATACACAGTTGTATTTCGATATTCATAATCTTTTTACTGGGCTTTTTCTTTCGGTGCCAAAATCGGGGCCTTTATGATCGGGGTCATTTTGACCTGATTCCACTATAACATATAGCCCACTAAGAAAAAAATATAAACTGTGTTTTACATTTGTCCTTCTGACTGTATTCAATTGGGTAAAATGATAACATTGTAATTGCTTTGCAGGTGCTTTCATCGGTAAATGATCACATTGATGTCCACTATGCATTGACGAGAGAACTCGGAGGCGGTATCATTGCAAAGAGGTTTGTTTTCATGATATTAAACGGTTCCGTGCAACATTGTGTTTAATCCGGAATCGACGTTTTGAGAAAATAGCCATCGTCTGTTTTTTATTAGTCATTTATATAGGGATTGCAAATGGTAAAATGATGAAATTATAATGACCTAATTCATTTTGTACCATTATTTAGTTATATTATATGGATATATCATCATGTGACACTTTGCAAAACATTGTTTTTTTTAATGGCAGAGATTACGTCACTTTGCGAAATTGGAAAACCAAAGATGGAATAACTATATCCGGCGGCGTCTACACGTCACACCCAGATAAACCTCCGTCCAAAAAAGTAGTTCGGTAATTGTTAACTAATTATTATCATTAATTATGCTCAATTTATATCATGCTTGACGTTGTTTTTATAAAGAAAACATAAGACGCGTCATTTGGCTTTCCACTTGCCGTATTTTCCCGATGACGCAATAATTACGTCACAATGCTAATTTTCATACGTATGCGCGTAAATTGCGTCACTTTACGTTACCCTCCCGGGTGGCTTGTCAATGGACATTTTAGATAAAGAAAATCCATATTTTTTGGTTTTGAATAGTACGCTTGGTCTTATTTACTATTCCTATTTAACATTATAAATACAAAAGGCATGAAATAAAAATAATACATCATATTTTCAGAAAAAAATGCGGGAAGATATTTGCCCCGTATTTTCCTTAAAACATGAAGTGTTATTATAAAGTACAATGTACGTTGTACATGTAGAAGCAAATCTTTCTTCAGAACTGTAAAATTAAAGTTTTAACTCGGTAAAATAATCCTTATAACTTTTCTATGAAAATTCGATTATAAAGAAAATAAATTGAAAATACATCATGAAGAGTCCGAACATATGGAAGTTATTGGCACGAAGACGGGCATATCAGATGTTCGAAGCCGGAGGCTGAGGGCATCTGAAATGCACGTCTGAGTGCCAATAACTTCCATATGTATGGCTTCTGAATGTTGTATTTTGTTTATTACATGTCAATTAAAACAATTAGCACGTCATTTAAGTGTGGTTTTTGCGAGAGTGCTGATACAGCATTGTATTGTCCTCCAGTGCCATTTCTATAATTTTCTTTATATTTCGGTTTCCAACATGTAATAAAACCCTATACACTTGTTTAAACAAGTGGTCTGGTTTTGTACATGTATGACAAAAAGGACCCATATTCTCCGCTCAACTTGAACTTACCATTTTCCTTAAAATATGTAACAGGTCGGCAAAAAGGCTTAAGTTTAAGGTTAGGATTAAAACGGAGAATATGGTTCCAGGTCCGTACCATTCTTACCTCATGATAAACTTAATTGTTGCAGAGGAGAAAACCATCCTGGAGGCTGGGTGTTCCGTCCAGTTGAGGGAAATTCAAACAAGTGCTCATTCGCTTGGCTAATCAATACTGAGTTCGGGGTATGTATTACGCTGATTTTATTTTTACTATATATTAAAAATGATAAACACTTGGCTATAGTACCGATGAGAAGTATAAATCATATAGCCTATCAATATAGACTTCGGGGTATGTAAGAGGACCATTTTATTTAACTATATATATATATATAAAAGAAACTTGACTATAATAACGGTGTGAAATAGTAATCATGAAAATAGTTTTTCTTTTGCGTTCAGTGGTACAGAAATTATTTAGAAATCTTTATTGATCGCAAACAATTTCTTTTGCGTTTTACTCTTGATTTAGTTTGAAAATATCCATCAAAATATTTTATATATTTTAGTTAATTATTTTAATTATTTACATGTAAATCTAATTTGTCTAAAAATCATGTTTGGTTCATGGTTCATGATTCATGGTTCTATTTATTTCTGCAGGGTTGGCTACCACAATGGACTATTGACCAAGCCCTTGCCGGTGAATTAATGAAATACTTAGAAAACCTTCGAAAATATGTCGCTTTAAAGGAAGCGTCTACAGAACTCACGAAAGACATTTAGAAACTTGGGAACTAGATGCTATGCTTTTAGACTTTGCTCAAGATTTTAGTAAAGGGCCTTTACCGGTGAATTGATGACATTTCCAGAAAACATCAGAAAATATGTTCCTTTAAAGGAAGCGTTTACAGAACTCACGAAAGACATTTTAACTAATACCTGTATGACATTTTGAATTTGCTCAATGTAGTTTTATAAGAATATAGTATATAGTTAACCTAATTGTATTTTACAAACAAAAATGCGGAACATTTGTGTCATTTAAAACATTAGCATAAGTCAATATAAAAAAATAATTTAAAAGTTGTCGAAAACATTCGAAAATATATAGCTTTGAAGGCAGCATTTAGTACAATCACGAAAGACATTTAGATAATAATTTGTATATAAATGCAATCATCTGGAATTCGCTCAAAATGTTAAATGTGAGATACAATATTAATTTCTATTACATGGCGGAAGCAAAATATAGGGAATATCACTTTTGATATAACCCGGCAATGGCGGCCATAAGTATTTCTGAATTTCAGCAATACAGTTCATATAACAAAAGAAATGAAATCCTCAGTGACCACATAAACATGGTTATTCGAATCCCGGAGAAAACCCCAATGGAGAAAACCCCAATCGGAGAAAATCCCAACATTTTTGCACACTTGGAGAAAACCCCAACATTGTTTACTCTAAATCGGAGAAAACCCCAACATTTAAAAGTCTTATTTTTAATTTCATAAATAACTTGTATAGCTATGAAATCGTTAAATTTGAGTTTATTCAGTCAAAAAGACATTAAAAACAACACTCATACAAATTGTCAGATGGTTTTATTTTAATTGCAATTAAGGCAGCCGTGCACAGCAAGTGAATGCAATCAACAGTTCAAAGTCAAATGGAAGTGAAGCGATCGTTAATGAGATTGCAATTGTATGGAGTGGTGAAATGTGGGTATTCACTTTCATGTTTTTGAATGCGATACAGTCTAAATGAAATTGCAATTAAGTGGAGGGGTCCAATATATGAGTTCCCTTTGATGTTTCATGAGGGATGACTGATGTGGTTTCAATGGTTTTAATTGTACCATAATCGATGTTTTCCATCAACGCTGTGTTTTAAGGTATTATCACTCAAATTATTAAATGAATAGTTTTCATTCTCGTATACCCTTGAAAATTCATATTAAGAATATATTATAATTTGAACAAATAAGCATTCTAATAATATTGGGGTTTCCTCCGATTGGGATTTTCTCCCATTGGGATTTTCTCCGATTGGGCTTTTCTCCATTGGGCTTTTCTCCATTGGGCTTTTCTCCATTGGGGTTTTCTCCGTCCACCGGTTATTCGCCCTCGGGATAGGGCATTACTATTTCCTTCCCCTGGTCAATAACCATGTTGATATGGACCCTTCGGGTAATATTCCTATCGTATTATTTATATATATACACATATATATATTAGATCAATCTGTGAAGTCAATAATGTCAACTTTTGAAAAGAGGAAACTTGCATTACTTTCGATATATTTCATATCGTCCATTTTTTGGCGTACTGACGAATAGCCTTTTTCCCATTTTGAGATATTGGCAAAAGAAGATTTTACCATTTTCAATCAAAATTATCGTATACCTGATCGTTTACCTTATTATCTTACCTTAATCAATAAATGCATATACATGTACATATCATATACTTTATTATGTTATCTAAATTAATAAATGCATTGAAAAGTCATAAATCTAATTTTATAACTGCAATGACGTCATAAAACTTACTCGTCACTTTGCAAAAAAAATAAAGAATATAACAAATTTTTCAAAAACTAAAAGTGATAGGACATTGTAACTGTAGTATATTATCGTCATCATAAAACAATGCTCAAAATTTGTGTTAACTCAAAATCGTTAAAAATCACTATTCGTCACTACGCCAAAAAATGGACGATATGTGATAAATGCTGTGAGGAAAACAGGTCGAGATATGTTTATTGATTTAAAACGTTTCAAATGTTTTGTTTTTACATATGATTATATACGGGACTTAAGATTTTTATGCTTTAGCCAAATAAAAACGTCATTTTGACGTATTGACGAGTGTGCGAGATATTTCAAGTTTTGTAAGATTGCTTTTCTAAGACGTTATTTTAGTCAATTTTACCTTGCAATATATATCACGTATTTGTAAGGTGTATATATATGCAGTTGGTGATAGACATAAAATGTTTCGAGAAATATTTCGAGAAAGTAAACCTTTAATGCTTTTCAGGCTGATTTATATTATATCTATTAAATGCTATTAAAAAGGCCGAATCCAGATTAAACAAGTTTAACTTTTTTTCGTCATTCTACTCTAATACTATGATTTGATATATGTCCGGATTTGAATTAATATAAACAATATTTTATTTATGCTAAAATGGTTGCATTGTTAATGAACGCCTTCTACTCCGATATATTAATTGTTGAAATAAAACAAATCACGAATTTAACTTTGTTGTTTATTTCATTGTTATTGATAAAAGGTATTCATAAACATATTTGATCACAGTTTAAGAAAAGAAATCAACAAATCAACACGTAGAAATATATATATATTTTTTAACATCCACAAGGTTTTGGTGTGTGTTTTTAGTAAACCATAAGTGTTATATCACCGGAAACGGAATATCCTGAAAAATAACCATTTACATGTTTTATTCCTTATCAAATAACTTTGTGTGCACCGTTAAAAATAAATGTATAATGTATATGGACAGACCTGGCGACAGCGATTTTGTAATTACAGGGTATATAGTCTTTAGGGGATTTCAGAAAATTGACTTAGTCCTATAAAGGACATATAACGTTAAGAATCGCAGTAGCTCCGCGTCGCCTGAAGTAGACTCTCTAAGAAACAGTTGTTTTTTTATGGTGCGACCAGGCACGAACATAATATTTTACTGTCTTTGCGAAATTGAAAAGAAATAAAATATATCAATTACTACTTTAAATAGTATATTTGTTTTACATTTCGCAGTGATTAAGTCAATCCATTTGCTAGGACAAATTCGAGCCTAGTCGCCAATTTGAATAAAATGAAATACAAAATAAATTAATTACAATGTTTACAACCATGTCTACCTTACAACAAATTATGCAACGAATAAACAATATTAATAAGATTTACTTTTTGTTAAAGTGTGATTTAATATATACATATCACAGTGTGCTTTTCAGAGCCAGTTACATTTTTATGTGAGTGAATAACCTTAAGCAATAGTTTATTCAATTAATCTAAGTATTACACAATTCAGATATTAAATAAAATGATATAATATAACGGTTGATAAAATACAAGGAATATTTGTTAACATATTTCTATGAGTATATTCTACACAGAATCGCCTAAACATTGATAAACTCTTAAACACCGTTTTAATAAACATGTAAAAAGAATGCCTGAAAATAAAACAGGCCTATTCAAACAAGTTTGTGCAACTACATGTAATTTAAAATAAATAAACATAATCTTGGGAGCAAAAGAAATCATGTCGTAGACCTTTAATCTACCATCCTAATATACATGTATGATCACAATATAAGCAAATTAGTTACACGACAACAAATGAACAGAAAATACAGAATCTATATGGTAATGGATTTGTTTCTTTAATTCGAATAGATATGTAATACTCCGTAAATAGCGTTTACATGGTTAATAGCGTTCGAGGTATTCAATGACAGGTAATAAGATACCTCATATACATTATATACATAGAAAAACCTATAATGAGAAGTCATTAAAAGTGTTATTACCCTCTGCAGTTAGGAACCCTGTTTAGATACATGGTAGGCATCCTAAACAAATCAAACGAAATGTGCGAACGTTTTTTTATGTTTAGACGAATCCTTTATTATCATAATAACACGAACAGAAACATGCAATGAAAGCTAATAAACCCTACCCGTTTTTCCCTATCTCGATATTCAATAATGTAGTTGTAAGCAACCCTTAGGAGTTTACTCGTTTCACTACATTAATTTTATGTTTTACGATTTGTCACTACAAGGTCCGGGCGACTTTGTCCGGTACGCACCTTTAATAAGAATCAACAAGGATAATTTGTCTCTAACACATGGTATTTATTTTCCCGCGGTGGCTCTTGAGCTTCGGAACGACTCGTTCAGAAATCGTTGAGTATCACGCTGCGTTGTTTTCGGGCAGTCAGCCGGAATATACACGTAGTCCTTCTTTTCCCTCCGCGACGCCGAACTTCTCCGACCACTTTGCATGTCCGAATCGGAGCTATATCCACCGTTTGTAGCACCTATTGAATAAGATAATAATAATAATTATTATTATATATATTCGGATTATATATGATATTAATGATTGGATATATAGACGTAGTCCTTCTTTTCCCTCCGCGACGCCGAGCTTCTCCGACCACTTTGCATGTCGGAATCGGAGCTATAGCCACTGTTTGTAGCACCTGTTTGAAAATGAGAAATTTTGAAATGAACAACTAACATATTTCTATTATTTTTGATATCATTCAATTACATTATTTTTGGTAAGCTGCTCTTGAAACATCAACCGGATCAATAGTTATATTTGATTCGCACTGTCATACAAAACCGTCCATTTATAAGATAATAAACAAATATTGCATACCTTTATCGAATTAAACATAACACAACAATATACCAAGATCCCGGATTCGTAACCTACTTCGGATGTTTGCATCTCTGACACTGACTCATAAATTCACAAGCTGGTCCCTCTATTCTGGTAAACAATGCCATCAAATTTTGGATATTCCTTCAAAAGTTACAAATAATTTAATTTATTTTCATTACCTGCTCTCCTCATACTGCCATTCTTGATGAGCAGCACACGTGATGAGCAACTTCCGGTGTCACTCGTCATTCCCGAGGTAGTTCCGAGATGTTCGCGAGGTTCACTTTGTTCGCGTCGCTGGCGGGCTCGCTGGCGTCTAAAATGTAATTGGCATTGGATTATATACAATAAAATAAACAAATATGAAAAATGTATGCATATGTATGAATAAGTATAAAGAGGTTGCTCGTCATTCCAGAAGTGGTTCTGGCATGTTCAGCTGGTCACGACGCTGACAGGCACGTTGACGCCTAAAAGATAAAACAAATCTCTTATCTATGTATCTATATACATATCTGCGTATCAATTTGTTTCGGTGTCGCTCGTCATTCCCGAAGTAGTAACGAGATGTTCGCGGGGTTCGCTTTGTTCGCGGCGCTGGCGAGCCCGTTGACGTCTAAAGGTAACAGATAAATATCCTCTTAGTCGAATGATTTAACAACAATATATATATATATGAGCGTTCAAGTTGTTTATATATCTATGAATGTATCATTATAGTTTAGGTCACGCTCGTCATTCCCGAAGTAGTTCCGAGATGTTCGCGGGGTTCGCGTTGCTCGCGGCGCTGGCGTCTAAAATAAATTGGTCAAATTATTTATGTATCTTTATACATATTTATGTATCAATTTGGTTTCGATGTCGCTCGTCATTCCAAAAGTGGTTTCTAGATGTTCACGAGGTTCACTCTGTTCGCGACGCTGGCGAGCGCGTTGACGTCTAAAAGAAAAGATAAAATAATTTTACTAGTCAAATGGTATACCATCAATGTATAAAATGAGCTTTCAAGATACTTTTATATCTAATAATGCATCAGTTATGTTTCAATGTCGCTTGTCATTCCCGAAGCGGTTCCAAAATGTTCGCGCCGATCGCTCTGTTCGCGGTGTTGGTGGACACAGTGACGCCTAAGAAAAAATGTTATTGAAATATTAAAATTTGAATATACTTATATAAAGAACTTCTGCATATTCATAAAGAAGTATTGGAGAGGTCGCTCGTTGTTCCCGAAATTGTTACAAGATGTTCGCGCGGTTCACTTTGTTCGCGGCGCTGCCGAGTATGCTGCCGTCTGACAAACGCTATTAGATTATTGGCATGCGCATGTGTCTATATACAATAATCTTTTCATATGCATAAAAATATATATATTATTCAAACTAACACACTCCGATAATTTATTGTTGATTGAGACAAATAATTTAGATAAGATAATATGCAAATAATGCAATAAAACAGCTCTAAAGTATTACTTTTATAAGAACAAACAATAAAATATTGTTTAAATACGATTTTAAACAGGCCTCCTTCATACCTGGCCTTCCTTGTTGGCCGTCTCTTTGGCTCAGCATTTTGCAGTGTCAACGTAGCAGGGTGTGTACCGAGAGGAAGACTGTTTTGCGTGTTGAAGCTCGAACTCGATAGATAGTTGACGCATTGCTGTAGAAATGGTTAACATACATAAGTATGAAAAATAAATAATAATGATTTTGCGCCATGATGTTTATGAAGATGAAGGAGTTCGATAAAATATGGACGATGTTAGCGTTCCAATGACTAAAAATTATATTTGAGAGAGGATGATAATTGAAATTGATAGAACAAAAAATTATTGAACTTTCAAATTATGTTTATGATGATATTATCACTATTCGATATCATTGATCATTTCTTAATTTGAGATGGAGCGTAAACAACTTGGCTGAGAAGCCTAAAATATGTGTATATGGGTAGCAAATCGAGTTGAGTCCACCCACCCTTTAGGTACACGTTAACACACAATGTCATCATCAAATACGCAAAACCGGCGTTTGGCTAAAGTTGTTAATAATATACGATTTTTAAACATCAACTTTAAAAGCATGCACTCTACAAAAACACACCAAAAATAAACGACATAAAAAGCAAACACATCATCTGGCGTATTAACCCTGATTAGAATTTTCAGTTGGAATTGTAAGACCTTAAAAGGCCTTCGGTTCTTTTCGATTTTAATATGATCTTTTAAATTGATTAGATATAGCATACACAGTGGAATTTACTAAAATATTGCTTTTTTGTTTGATTATTATCATACTTTTTCGTCATCAAACACAATAACAAAGCTTAACTTTAAACCATTCTTAAACAAACATCATGTGAAATCAAATTTATTTTGTAAACCATGTTGCATATCTACAAAGCAGTTTTCATTCAACTTCCATCATACTAACTTCAATTCTCCATGCAAAGCCAACCAAAACAAGAACAAAACACCACACTTAGCACTCGTTTTAATAACTTACAGGATTTGTTTGATCTGGTATGGGTGGGGCATATTGTATAGTATGGGGATGGTGGGCGGGAGGTTGGGCAAGGGCTGTAGCTGGCATACAGTTCTAGATTGATAAAATCAAACAAACAAAATTGATAACCATAACATATTTATCAATGCATTATAATGGATTATTTATTCAAATATGGTAAGGACCTGGTTATACTGAGAGTTATTGTGAGGTTTTCCTCTCAATTACAATGTTATAAAATGTACCCGCTTTGGGAAACACAGAAACTCCCACTGCATATAAAAATAAAATTTCTGGAAATTATTATTCGAAAAATATTTTCGTGTTGCCAGGCCATTAGAACACATAGTGCTTGTACCACATCACGACCAATACAAATAGGTTGCTTAATTTACAGATACACATATTTTGATTAATAACCATAACGTACGACAGACGGACGGACGGATCCGATGTTGAGATTATTTCGACTTGGCACTTCCATAGTCATCGGTCCCCGTGATAGATCTACCTGCATATTAACACACTTTGCTGTAAACGACCTTAAAGTTTAGTGTTATAATATATCTCGCGATTTCATATTGAAAAAAAATGTGATAAGATTATCAACCCTATAATGCTAAATAAGTGGTTATACTATTTTGAGTTGCATTGAAACTAAAATGCGGTAATTAAATCATTATCAGCTATATAAATTTCATTTAAGATGCTATTAATTGAAATGAAAACTACTTTCAAGTAGTATATGAACATCAATAAAGAGTATTCAGGAAGGAGATTAGAAATATTGGAAAGAACTAAAGATAAACATGGATAAGAATGCTTACCGGACAACTGTTGAGTGCAGCCGAGCACACATGGACGGGCGGAGGCACATAACACGTGGTCATTGGAATGGGGTCACACACGTGACACACAGCAGGAGGCGGGGGTGGGGGAGGCTCTTCAGGACTACAAGCAAGATACAAAAAATAATAATAACTAAGTATTACTATGAAAATGAAATTTCTGTTTGATAAATATGCAACTGTTATGATTGCATTTCTCGGATCTTAATTTTTTTGTCTTCTTTGTAACCACGGACAGGGCCTTAAGACTATAGAGTATCATGAGATACAATGATTTATTTTCATAATTAACAATCTTAGTTGAGATCAAA
>LQRL01107892.1:10582-26959 GCA_001703475.1 Hydroides elegans | reverse complement strand
AATAATACCCAACATAATCTCGGATTCGATCTCGAGCTTTGGGACCGGTGTAACGATTTCAAGCTACCCCCCCCCCCTAATTATTACCTCCCCGGTAATCTAAAATCGATTTGAAGCTACCCCCCGGAAATCTGAAATCGATTTGAGGCTATCCCCTCGGTAATCTGAAATCGATTTGAAGCTACCCCCACCGATTTGAAACTACCCCCTTTTTATTTTTTTATTTTTATTATTTTTTTAATCGAACAATTAATTAATCGATATAATAAGCCATATAACACCACATTGTGGCGCACTAATCCCTTAAGCCTAAAAATGGGGTTGTGCGCGTTGTATTAACAGCAGGGCCGTTAAGGTATGTCACTGATCCCTTATACTCCGGGGCTCTATTTTGTTTTGGTACTTACTTACTATTTTTATATTAATGTCTTGGTCTAAAAATGTTTAGATAATGTGTGATTTGAGAATGTTAAAATAAATGTTTCGAGACGGCAACGTCTAAAAATATGGATGTATATGGTGCGAAACGTTTTAATAAATGTGTTATGTGAAAAAAAGGAAAAGAAAAGTTTCGAGTTTAAAACGTTACATTGTTTATTTTCGTAGAATTACTAATACTTAATAACCAACACTACTAATTTTAACTGTGGCACATCAATTATTAAGTACATCCAAGCATGTGTAACTGTGAACATGAAACAAGCAAACATACTCAGGGGATCAGTTGAGATCAGTATCATACTATTATAACCGTTTGTTTATGCGACGCGCACAACCTTGTTTGGTTTAAGAGATTAGTGCAATTCAATATGATACCAAATAACCTTACAAGTTGATAAACATTAAAAAAAACTAATATTTAAAAAAATCGGAGGGGGTAGTTTTAAAATCGGTGGGGGTAGCCTCAAATCGGTTTCAAATTACCGGGAGGGTTGCTTGAAATCGATTTCAGATTACCGGGGGGTAGCTTCAAATTGGGGGTAGCTTGAAATCTTTCCAGGCCATAAAACACGCGTTTCCCATAAGGAATAACTTTATAAACAAGATAAAGCAAGATGCGTTAGGGGACAAATAAAACAAGCTCTGCACATCGTTAACAAAGTGTTTGTCATTCGTTAAAAAATATTCAAACAATAACTATCAAACACATCTAAGATATGCATAGAATAATTTAGAAAGAAAACCAATTTCAAACGGTTTTATTCTATTACAAAACAGCAATCTAAAAATGGGATGGTGTATCCACATGACAGACCGCCTTTTATTCAGCTATTTTTCATGTGTAGTTTAACAAACAAAAAAATGCTGATATCATTGATATCTCAATAATTAAACCAATGAAATAGGAATAGGTATGTGATGGCATAAAAGTATACATGTATAACGTTTATATCAAATCCTTATCTCAAATATACAATATCAACAACATTCATTTGCATTTCTTCGATCTTTGTATTGTAGATATCGATACAAAATTAAAATAAACAGATTATGTTATATTTAACTGACCATTGTACAAAACTCTTTAGATAATTATTTAAGCTATATAAATGACAATTTGACGTACGCAATATGCAACGGCAAATTTTGCAGAACTCTCCGTGATAATATTCCAAATATTTATAAATTCTTTTATGTCAGATTAGCTGTATTTATTCAATCTTCAATCGGACAAAAAAATGTAATTATTTTAAATTCGTGCCTCTATATCAGATCAGCTATATTCATAGGCATTTCTTCGATCTTTGTACTGTAGAATATCTCGATTCTCTATGCAAGACAAATCCATACAGAACTCGTCTTTCTACAGAATTCCTAAACTGGATCCCTTCAATTTACTTGTCCTCCACATGATATGCCTTTTCTGCTAATTCAACTACCCGAATAATTTTATATCAAAATTCCAAATATGTATTGTTTTTGTCAGATCAGCCATTTTGTTTCATGCAATCTTCGTTTTTCGGACCAAAATAAACCAATGTTGTATTCATTTAAAATCTAGTCTGTATATCAGGTCAGCTATATTCATTGGCATTTCCTCGATCTTTGTATTATAGAATGTCTCGAGATCGTTCAAAACGCGAACTTTTTCATTTGTGACAAAACTGATCGCAACATCTTTGCGACTAATTCTGACAAAAATAGATATACAAAAACCCTTCTTTTGACTTATCTATATTAGTATCATATTAATATAGCATTTTAAATCCTGTTTATCAATTTTCAGTCTCTTCTATCCATATCTCTCAGGTGTGTTTACATAAAAGAATCAATTTCTACTGTTTGTCTACATGTGTAAAATCACAATTAAGGAGCAATAAACCTGGTGATATTTGTCATTTCATAAAAACAATGAACAAATGCAGCGACAATTTCATGTATTGTCAAGAATCGAATTCATTATGAAACCCCTCTTTACAATAAACCTTATCATTTTACCTATATATCTAGCGTTCAATGAGTGTTTTCCAAAGTTGAAATACCTGTGTATCGTTTAGCCGTTTGAGTGGTTAGGTTGGAAATTTCTTAACTGTATAACAATATGGTATTACATGTGCGACCATAATGACCGCCGTATTCAATCCTTTAAAAAAATAAAAGAAATTCCAAAAGAACAATTCTCTGTTTTTTTTTAATCATCAATCAGAAAGTATCAAAATTGACCGCAGCACCTTTGCGACCACCGCGAGCAATCCTTAAATAAATGGAAAACATATAAAATCCAATTAAAATGAATTTTTAAGAATAAATTTATCAAACTTTATCACACCTTTGCGACCAAAGTGATCAAAGTGGCATTTATCGCTCACAGATACTTTAACGTAAATGGATTTACTTTTTTAGCGTAAATAACGACCGTAGCGATAAAATCTGGAAAAGAATAATGGTGCGGTCAGCGGCATCATGCGAAGGCGTATGCGGAATTTAGATTTGTATAAATATACATATCGCAGTGGTATGAATTCCGCTGTGATTACTTTATCTTATACTAGTTTGAATTCCGCAGACACTATTTTACTATTATTCATTAGTCTTTATTGAGTTCAGCAGGGGCCATTTAATTATACTGATATACGAAAGTAGTTATTTCTATTGAAATATGTTCCCATTCGGCAAGGGTCGTAAATAACGTCGCAATCGGACATGCCGATGAGAGGACGACCTATGTTGGGTTCATATGGAAGTTTTCCGGACGTCCTTTTACGTCCTGGTGTCCAAAGAAGTCTTACGTCCGACTCAATATTTTCTACGTTCGCGACGAAAAAGGACGCCCGGAAAACTTCCATATTGGCCCAAGAAAGAAGGGCATCCCACGACAATTTTTTGAAGAGTTGTTAGATTACCGTAAAACCAATTTGCTAAAACAATGCAAAAAATACTTTTTGAACATTATTATTTTGCAAAAAGGTGTTCATTTTTTACAAGCTATCTGAGCTGTTCCACCTTTTCTAGCCAGCTTGGAGCAGAAAAGGAATACCTTTTGCAAAAAAAAAATTGTTGAATACGACTTACTAATATATAATAAATAACAAATAACAGTTTATGAAACGATTGCAAGCAATAACAATCAATTTGCAATTAATTATAAGCATAAATTATCATAAAATAAAAATATATAAAAAAGGTGTTCCTCAAACTGCTAAAATCTCCAAGCTAGAATGCTTTTCCTCAAAATCTTCAAGCCAGCTGGCATTTACTGGGAACACCTTTTATGAGGAACAGCTCGTGGGGTACTCTTCAAAGAAAGGTTTCGGTTCAACATCCGTGGACGTCTTGCAGAGTAGTTTACGATGGTTAAGCTCAAAACGGATAAAAGCTACGCATCCAAAATAGTTTGAAAACCAGGCGCGGATCTAGTAACAATTTGTCCGGGGTTTGAATGTATAATAAATCGAAATCAAAATGTAGCACCAATGTTTTTATGGTTATCAAAGTGAGATTGAAACAGTTATTGTTTTATTTATTGAACTCACCAAATTCGGAGCAGTTGACATTTAATAGTAATTTCATCCGTTACTTTTAAATTAATTTCACTCGAAATCATTCCACAAAATGCATTAATTATCAAGAATGTGCAGTTTTACATTTAATCACAAACAATGATACAATCTAATAGATCAAATATGGTAACGGAACAGTTTAAAAAACATAATATTTCTATAAATGGACATAGTGAGATTGAAACAGTTATTGTTTTTTTATCGAACTCACCAAATTCGGAGCAGTTGACATTTAAGAGTAATTTCTTCCGTTACTTTTACATTAATTTCAAACAATTAAAGTGCAAATTCATCCTTTATGTCTATTTTCATTGAATTATCAGGAATTAATTTATACATGCATTTTATCATAATATAGAGTCTTATGGAAATCCATATACAATCCATTTATCAGTAAAATATTCAATGCAATGCAATAAGGATACAACGTCACCATATATATATATATATATATATATCTATATATTTACATGTAACATACGAACATTGATTGAATGACTATCATAATAATGATAAAACGATTCAGTATTAAACATTTCGTAAAACAAAATTATGTAGCATGGGCAAAATAAATATATCTTTTCTATATAAATATTGGAATTTGTATAAGAAATTATCACCCTTTTGTTTTAGCAAAAAATCATTAACAAGTCATGCATGAACCAAATTCACTGCATATAACATAACTTTTATTATATATTATTGAATAATTTACTTTTATATCATAGACGATCTCACCATTATAAAAGAAAAAGTAAAGTAAAACGGGAACTATTTGAGCTTCTTCAAGAACACTTAAAACCTGATTTTAGTAAACCTGCCACAACAAAACCGACATTTTGTTTTTTGTTAAATATATTTAGCGATGTTCCGGCAAATAACCTTAGTATATATTCAGTCAAACTATTTTATAATTTAGATGTAAAGTTTATTAATTATTTTCATTTCAAACAATGCCATAGTGTATGGAAATAGGGAGCGCGGGTATGCAACATGCTGTGTTGAATCTATATATTTAGACCATACTTAAAACTTAAACTTAAAACGTTTAATACTATCAAAAATATGTTCTTAATAAATATCGGTATCTTTTTATGGCGGATAAAGTTAAAGTCTCATCTATTGGAATAATATTAAATGCAGATATGCATGAATTTGTTTTGCACAACGTAAACCTTCACAACGTATAAGCTAATTAAAACAACAACTTTATATTACTAATGTTTGTATGGATTTGCTCGGGTTTTGATTTCAAATAAAGTTTGAATTCAAGTTTGCGTACCTTATAATACGCGAAACAATAGTCAAATAATAATTATGAAAGCCATTATGTTTACGAAATTTAATTGAAATAATGAAAACATAATAAGCGAGGATTGTCTACAAATATTCAGTAATGAACCCACAAATATCTGCTCAGCAGAATCGTATTAAAATTGCAAATATAAAAAAAACTAGATATCACATTTTCCATGCAAACTAAACACAAAAGAAGCAAGAATGAATATTTTAGAATACAATATATACATAATCACTGAATCGTTAACTTTAAAACAAAAATTTAATATAACGAAATATTTAATACTAAATTCCATACATCCGCATAAAAATCTATTATATGCAAATTTTCGAAAACTATTTGTAACTTACGCAATTGTCAAAATCCTTTTTTATTGTTGCACTTTTGAAATATCACTATATCAGGTTTGAAATTAAAGCGCATGGTTTATTTACGATTGCTACAAAATGAGTTTTCCTTTCATAATGATAATCACTGCACTTAATAAACATAACAGCGTTGGAACTACACTCTAAATTGCAAGAATCTTCTCCGCCACTAAGTATGCCTCATGTTGGAAATGGTAGCAGATTTCGGGGTTGAAAATGGCTAAGTCCGCCATATAAACTGACTGGTGGACTTTGCAGTTTTCAGCCCCGAAATCTCCTCCCATTCCCAACAAAGGCGATATTTAGAGATCGAGTAGAATTTTGAAATTTGGACTGTAATTGCAACTCCGTAACCTTCATTTACTTCAGTGATTATTATTATAAAAGAGAATTTCATTTTCAAGTAATCGTAAATAAACCGTGCGCTTTAATTTCAAACCTACAATAGATACTCGTGCAGCCCTTTCCGCTAAAAGCTGTTGCAGATCTCATAGTCTTGTTAATATTTTGTAAAAGCTCATGGTCGGTTATGAGCGTTTCAAAAGACAAATGTAAGTATTTATTAAAACATCACAATTGGTAATCATATTATTTTATAGTTATTTTTATCATGTTATTTCATTTCTTTATCCTAAATGCCCATCACTTTCAGTTTCAAAAGACAAATGTAAGTATTTATTAAGACATCTTAATTGGTAATCATATTAATTTATAGTCATTTTTATCATGTTATTTTAGTTCTTTATCCTAAATGCCCATCACTACAACTTCCCTGCAGATGGTAACATAGTTACCGGCTCCCTGTATCATCATGCTGAAGTATCTATAAGAAAAAATAATGTTAATTTGCAGCTCAATTCAAAGCAATATATGAGTAGTTTAATAGCATAATGCTATTGTATGGGTCATAATTACAAAGCGTTATTTCAATGTTCAACTTTGTTAAATGTCAATTTGATGACATTTAGAATATGCGGGCTACATATATTGAAAACAGGTAATAGGTATTTTGTTCATGCAATACGTTTATGTGATATCCCAATATAAATAAAAATTATGCGTGTATTCCGAAAGCGAACGTGAAAGAACACATCAATTGGATTATTAATTAAATTTATATTATATCATAATATCCTTTTATTTTACTTTTGAGCCCTTTCTAACATTCATTTCATTAACATTCATTTCATTATTGATTTATTCTAATTATAAAGTATTTTCTTTTTATATTACCTGCCAGTAGCCGGTGCATTGCATGTTAGTCCAATGGTCACCCCAGCGCCAACACTTTGAGAAAAGTGCGTGCACAACTGTTTGTCAACTGACTTCAAGTGATCCAATATTTTGTTAATTCATTCAAATGCTGAAGCCTTTTTATACATTACCTGCCAGTTTTTGGCGCGTCACATGTAAGTTCAATGGTCACTCCGGTGCCAACACTGTATGGAGAGTGTGTTTACAACAAACTGGTTGTCAACTGACTCCAACGGATAATACATATTATTGATTTATTCTAATTATAAAGTATTTTCTTTTTATATTACCTGCCAGTAGCCGGTGCATTGCATGTTAGTCCAATGGTCACCCCAGCGCCAACACTTTGAGAAAAGTGCGTGCACAACTGTTTGTCAACTGACTTCAAATGATCCAATATTTTGTCTGTTCATTCAAATGTTGAAGCCTTTTTTATATATTACCTGCCAGTTTTTGGCGCGTCACATGTAAGTTCAAGGGTCATCCCGGCGCCAACACTTTGTGGGTAGTGCGTGCACAACTGTTTGTCAAATGACACCAAAGGGCTGATAACATCGGAACTCATATAGGACCAAAGGTTGTGCAAACGTTCCGCTAAAAACAAGAATTTACAAAATTCTTAAATTCAAAATTATAATCTTTTATCTAGTTTCGCTAATTTTCTGAATTGATTGACGCACACACAACATTGCTCACGATTTATATTGAAAGCAATTTCAAAAACAATTTATGAAATGATACTCTTATGCATTATTTGATTCATTTTTTTCTCAGTTTTTTGTTTCAGCGACTTATCACAAACAATGTAATATCTTAAGAATATTATTTAATAATATTATTTATTATTTATGATTAATATTTTTTTATTACTCACGGCAGCAGTCTGCTCTGTTAGTGACCTCAAACGAGTACACTGTTCTTGGTATTTCCAAATCTACAGCCCACCAGGGATCACTTTCCGGATATGTTGAAAAACATGACTCGTAACCTTGTGTTACCAAAGGGTTTCCATCAATAAGTACGCTAGGTAATGTATTCTCAGGTGGATGTAGACTGGATGCCTGTGCGTTACATCGCAGAGCTACATTTTCTGTCAAAACAGAGTATATGAATACCAGTCTGCATCTAATCTGTATACAAGATACACAATTATTGCCTTCATACAATAAACTCGCACAAATTCAAATAATATTTCCCGATATCAAATAAAGACCCACATACACTTTATATTTTACATCCAATTATATGAACTTCATCTCAGAAGAATTTCTTGCTTAGATATTGTATTCAGTAAACAATTTCTAGACACCATAGTGCGCTCACTCTTCAACGTAGTCCGCTGTCAACATTATTCAATTGACCATTACATATTGAAATATGATATATGCCATCACGGTAAACTGGTATGATTGTAATTAATCATAAGTCTTCTTGTTTATTGGATCACGGTTTTGTGTTTTGAGAGAACAAGATATCTTTTACAATGATATGGTAACTCAGAACAAATTTCAATATCTCTTAATAGCATGCACACATTTTATTTAAATGATTCGATTAGTTGTAAGTGAGTTTATGATAACACGAAACTTGAATCAAATGAAGTATGTCATCCTCAGTTATTCATCCTAGAGAAATATGTTCTCAAATGAATCTTGAATATGATCGAATTAGGGTTGTGTACGTTTTCTGCAAACCGTTCTCAAATTTGAGTCATGCAATAAATAAAACAAGCTAATAAATAATCGATAAAATTATATTAGTGATATAAGTTATCGCTTGAGTATAAAGTACATTGCAGACATACCTAATTCGAGTGTAGATTGATCCAACTGGTGGCCGTACCGATCTGAAAAAAAAACGGTTTGTATATTATATAGAGATATTAAAGAGGATATCTTATAGAATAAATAATTGAGAGTGAATGGTTTGAAAATAAATCAATGCACAATGTCAAGCTCGTTTAATCACTTTTGAAATTCATGCCCCGAATTTAATTACAAGAAAGATTTTGCTGTGTATTTCATATTAGTTTGCTTATTTGTTTCCTAGGGAAAGAAGTACGTACCCTGATAGAAATATTGCCAGCCATTATGATCATTGGGATCAAGGCATAAATATCGTTCCAGTATTAACTCATATAATCCGCTTTTAAATTAGCCAGATTGGCATTGAGATTGCGCTGTGCATTTCATAGCGCACTGAATGATGCTTTGCAACTGGATTGAAGAAGTTATAGTTCCCTGGCTTCTTCTGTTGTTTACAACCTGATACGAAACAGCAGTTTCAGTAGCCGTCAATTTAATACCCGAAAATAACAATAACAGGACAATAATAAGGATAATGCGAGTTTTCATTATAGATATGAATTTAGAGCAGATGGCTTGTAACTCAAAACCTATGCGACTTAAATTAAGTTTTATTGATCAGACTGCCATATAGTCTAGATTTATACATAAATTATTCAACCTCTTTCCTCTGATGTACGTCAAACAATATTGTGTTATGTGAAAAAATGTACTTGGTAATGGTAGGAATAGATTATCAATGTATATTAAGCGTGTATCACATTTCATAGATGGGTTGGATTTAGTTGAATTTATATGATTGATTGGTAATGGCTTCTATTTTGTTTTATATTTTGAACTTTGTAATTTAACGAGTCTCTAATGCAACGCGTATCGATATATGAATGTAAAAAGCATCTATATGGCAAAGTATAAATAAAATACATTATTACACGGTCAAGGCACATTGCATAAAGAAATGATAAGGACGTGCTACGATGCAAGTTTTGTGTCTATTTTCCGATTGCACTTCAGAAACTAAGGTGGAATGAGTCTATGGGGCAATTTGTGTTAAATTCGTAGAATCCTAACAGTTTATAGAATACCCGTGTATAAACTATGTTGACTTGCTAGTCAACCTATTAATACACATTATTTATATACATGTAGGCAATTGACCTTTTTAGTATCTCTGCCATCCCTCCACTGTTTTCAGACCTTAAACAAGGATAGACTACATGTATGTGCTTTATATGTCTTTTGAGTATACTGCTTGCCAGGTGTACCATTTTTAATAAAGACGGAGTTGGTTAAATGAAGAAGCTTTTTTTTGGTTTTATATGAAATAATTGAATAATAATTATATTTACTTAAAAATATGTGTTTTTAAACATATACCTATCATCACATAAAATCAAAACTATTCAAACAATAGTTTTAACATTCCATTTATGGTCAGATATAGAAAAAAAACAGGATGTCCCATTTGCTGGGTGTAGCGTAAATGGCAGAGCCCGGTCATTAATGATACCCGCTAAGCTCTCTTGTCCGGAAGACTGAACCATAGAGTACTCGGTTTTGCTGGCGACACAACACAATAGTCATCATAGTGCAACGTATATTTGCGTTGATTTCAACATGGAAGCTGTCAATTGTGGTCGTGAAAATCATAATAGTGGTCTTTTGTATGTGGTCAAGCAACATGTGGACCTATTATATATTGCATTGATGGGATAAGTTGTAAATTATGTATTAAATGGATAGAACAAACAAGCAATGCTGACAAAACATGAAAATGGTTAATAAAGAATGTAATTTTACTAGTTATATCATTAGATGGAAATAAACATATTCAATATATCGCAGATTTGATATAAACAAACGTACATGTCGTACATGTCGAAATTAAACATGATATTCAATAAATTACCAAGTACAGCATACATCCTATTGTTTAACTAATATTACATAATATTACATGGTCGGGGTGCAATGCTTAAATAAATGATAAGGATGTGTCAGCGTGCAGTAAAAATGGCACTGCAGCCTGGCTCATCTTTTGTTTACGATTTTATCGAGCATCATGTAAAGAAATGCTCGAAAGTAAATAAAAATGCGTAATAAGCAAATAATAACATAGATTATGGTTGAATCATTGTTGTCGAATGAATGATAAATTTATCCTCGATGATTAATGTACATTACAATTACTTATATCATCCTGATTTCCAAATAGATGAAAATATCATTTTACCGCTCAACAATGACTCGGCATAAGAAAACATCTTCTTATAACAGGTCTTCATATAATAAAGGTAGTACAATATTTAGATCTAGGATTGCTAGATGTTTATTGCGCGATGGGGTCGAATACATCCTATTCGACGACATCATGCAATAAACATCTACCAATCCTGCACCTTCATAATGAATTCCCATAACAGCTTGGAAAATATTACCAATTAATAAGTTTTCTAGCCCAAAGACAAAAGGGTAATCAAATTGCGTATTCGTATAACTAATCAACGTAATTTTAAATAAAAATATTCCGGTCTCCCAAATGACAAGGTCAACCTTGGATGAGGGGCAACCCACCACACCATTTTCAAAAGTTGTAAAATCACATGAAATTTGTTAAATCGCCTCAAACTACTTCATAAATACAAATGACAGTAACACAATTATTTAAATACATAAGACTTTTGCAAAAGGGTCTTCCCTTTTTTAATCTTGTCCTTTCTATTCTAGCCAGCTTGGACCAGACACAAATAATAACAGAGAGCATGTAAATATTTTTAAAACACATGAATGACCAGTCATATATAACATATATAATTCTAATATACTTTAACAAGACACAATGAGAACAGGTGTTCCTCAAACTTCCAAGCTAGAAAGTACGTTTACAATATATCAAAGCTAGATCGGAATGGATTGTGAACACCTTTTGCAAATAAATGGTATACTCTATGTAAATGACCGAAACAGGCGATATAAGCAGCAGTCAATATTATACGGCATACTTATATCAAATTATGACATAGGCGCTAATTTTGCTTTATCAAGAATCATTAGGCTGTTCTTGTGTATTCAGACCGCGTTCGCGTAACTTGCTGTCTCCAACATACAGGTACACTTATCAGTTTCAATATGGGAATGCACAGATGTTACGAAACCCGATTAGATGTAGCTCGAACAGAGAACAGTATATTTGCTTGCACTTGCATAGCTTCTAGTTACATTACATTATTTGATTTATTTAATCACAACGGAGATGTTTGTTTACTATAGATTTATTTTATTATGCTGCCTAGCATCAAATATCACTTCAGCTCAGGTATAGTAGTGCAATGTGATCCTTTTTATTTGGGTTTTACAGTGTGACAAGTTATCCTCATTCTTTTATTTTTTATATACTGACAGTTCATGTTTTTATTTCCTTTTACAATTGTGCTGCTAATATGAACGTTGAAATATTACTTTGAGTAAACAATTCTAGTTGATAAAATATTCTTTTAATCATAGGCTGATTGTCAAGATATTTCGGAGGAAAAGGTGAAAAGCTTATTTGCCGCACAAGCACAAGTGAATGAGGAATTAAGAGAAATGATAAAGCATCTTACAGAGAAAAACAAATACATGGAGTCAGAACTAAGCCAACTGAAACTGAAAGTTTTTCCGGACGTTAAATGTGAGTCGATTGTATGAACTAAATTCAATAATGAATGAAGTTAATGAATGAATGAAATAAGTTAAACATTGTTTATGGTCCTTGGTTACTAACAACCCATCCGTATAAACTTTTATCAATAAATATATTATATGCATTTGTCTAGGATAAACTATAATCACATATACATTACCACAACTCTCATAAATGATTATAAACACATTTTGCGAAATTGATGTTTCAGATATGTACACGTCATTTGGCTGCACATCAGACATGATGACTTTATCATGCGCCAACAGTACGAAAATTAATGTCACATCTGCGGATTACGGAATGTTTTACCATACATGTAGTGGATGTTGTGATCCGAACCCGGCCTATGACTGCACCGAGCTTGTGTCCGAAAATAGTCCCCCAGATTGGTCCTTCCTGAAAGATATGTGTGACGGTCAGACAGAATGCTCATTTGAAAATCCTGGTTCAGCCATTGATAATTGCCAAGAAGGATATCTATCTGATTACATGCATGTCTTTTACACATGTAATCCCGGTGAGTCGTGAAAAAACATTGGCACTAATATAAAAACATTGTTATTTTTTTCTGAATATATGCATACACCTGTATAGATGTATATATAACTATATCTTGACTTGTTTGTCGAATCTTATTAATCTATTCTATTGTACTTTGCAGTTACTGAAGACGGTTCGATTGGGTTTTCAGTGGTACCATCCTTTGATAAAGAGTATGTCGATAAGGAAATCGTTACATTTGATTCGGCCATCACAAACATCGGTGGTTATTTCAATACTTATACGAGTAGCTTTAATTGTCCTTTTGATGGAGTCTACTTTTTTAGTCTCAATTACTATAATACAGATAACGTAGATGAATCGAATCTTTATATCATGCAAGATGCAGCCCTTATTGGACGTGCCGTCTCATCTGTTGCCACAAGCCATGCAAGTGTTTTTGTCGTTATCCAATGTAGTTCAGGGCAGCTGGTTTGGGTAATGTCATCAGGCTTAAGCTACATTGCTGGTGGATTGGATACCTTGCTTTCGGGTTATCTACTCTCTAAGAACTAAACGCTAATTTGAAATTTCAATAAATTGTATGTGCAATTTATGAAAAAAATCTATTAATTTGCAGTAATTTTTGTTTTCAGTTTCCACACAATATGCCATATTTTAAGATGACAAATATCAGGGTTTGTTAATTCAAGGAAAGTATACAATTTTAAGATAATATCTGAAGATAATAAATAACGTTTAACATAGCTTGCTGTGTTGGTTTAAATCTTTATAATGGTTTGTATTACTTCTTTGAGACCTCTTACACCGTTAATGTGAATAAAATATGCCGATTGGAAAATAAAGTGTCACTTCTTGTCCCACACGTTTTAGGACACGAACAATGACAAGCTTATTTTGCAATTGTCCGAACTGCTTACAAAGTGTCCCAACTTAAGAAAGTTCACATGTGTCCGATTACTTCAAAAGTTATGATTCCCGAACATTCAACTCTTGGAAAATAGATTTAGATATCTAATGTAACAAACAACTCATTTACCTATAACTTCATATAATAAAACCAGAATACAGCCAATAGTTTGAAAATAATGTTCAATAATTGTTTATAGCTAAATAAGGCTTAATAGTGTCTCATCTGAAGAAAATGTACTTTGCGTAACACATTATTATTGAAATTTTATCCAGTATATTGTCATATTTATTATTCCTAACATGCTATGATGGTAAAACTGACATCTTGGAGGTAGAATTGGTTACCAATGCCTCCCGTCCAATCCAGAAATTCCTGATTGAGTTACAGAAGGACACACTTATATATTGTGTTGAATATGAGGACAATACCGATCTATGGTCAAATATAGAAGACCAGGATGTCCCATGCGCTGTATGCAGTGTTAATGGGAGAGCTCGTTCCTTAATGATACCCGCCAAGCTATCATGTCCGGAAGACTGGACCATGGAGTACTCGGGTTTGCTGGCAACACAACATAACAGTCAGCATGGTACAACGTATATTTGCGTCGATTCCGAGATGGAAGGTAATTAGGCAGTCATTTATTTCATTTTGTTTTCATTATTATGAAATTGTGATACCCTGTATATCCAGTCAATATATATTTATATCGCATTTTTGTAAATGGTTGATAAAGATTATGATTGATTGATTGATTGATTGATTGATTGATTGATTGATTGACTAGTATTGACTGCATATATGAACTTGTAGCCCTTTACATCTAATGTATAATGATTAAGTTTGTAATATTTCAATCAAAGTATTCCATGGTTACAAAGAAATACAATATTATCTTATCTCTGTCTCCATTTTAAGGTGTCAATGGTGGTCATGAAAACCATAATGGTGGTCTTCTGTATGTGGTTGAAGCGACATGTGGATCACTGAAATGTCCTCCTTATGAGGAAGGTTATGAGATTGCGTGCTCTGTTTGTACGCGATAGGTTTCAGCGTGTATAAAATATGAATACGATCATATACATAGACTTCTGCTATACTATTAAAATATTCCCTTCAAATTACTATTTGAAAAATTAGAGCCAAATTTTATTTTGACGATTACTTACTATTGATTTGAAGCTGTTTTTTCTTACATTTATCGAGTGTTTTGACTCATACCATGAAAATCAAAATAAAAAAAGCAAAATTAATATATTGTTATTCTCTATCTGAGTTGAGTTGAAATTTATATGTGCTAATTCTGAGCTGGATTAGGTGTATGGAGGCCATGAAAATCATAATGGTGGTCGTTTGTGTGTGGTTGAGGCGACATGTGGATCGCTGAAATGTCCTTCTTATGAGGAAGGTTATGCGATTGCCTGCTCTGTTTAGCGCGTGCTCTTCACGCACTAGATTAAATGATGATTATACAGACACTCTTGATAGGTCGATTTTCATTCTTCAAAAGTATATTAATCATTTCGCATTATCAGAAATACTAAGTATAAGGAAACAACATGTGTCAACAGGTTTTTTTTTGCTATAAAGATAAGGGATAGAAATCTATCCATATGCCTTGTTTTCTTTTATGATACAGTTGTATATGAAGTTATTTAGCCTGCTAATTGAATTATATGCATTCGAATAGCTAAGACAACGTTTTATTCATACACTAAATGTATTTTGATATATTAAGGTATATATCTGATATTGTATGTATATTTATTTCTTTTTCATTCATTAATGAAAATTAATGAACATCAGAGATTTAACATCTAACACGCGTTTTATTTGTAATTTTTGGCCAGTTTATGAGAACCCGAATCATCAAATTACGTGAAGGATAATCTGTATCATGAAACATATATCAACAGTCTCGAGTCCATCGAAATATCTTTTCTTTCTGCGGAATGTGCTAAACGAATGTGAAGAAATAGCATTAACATGATAAATAGTATTAATTGACACATGGAATCGATTTCGGTTGATAAACCTTGCAAAAATCTAAACATGAACTAGAAGATTCATCACTAAACACATGCACATGTTTAAAACTATGTCATGACATCAAGAGAGTTTTCTCATAACGTACAAAAAACTCAAAAGGGAACAAAATTTGTTAATAGAATCAACAGCACAAACACTTTTGATTTGATTGAAACCTATTTCATTTCTAAACTATGTCTAATAGTTTTATGATATTGCCAGTGTGTTTGGTAGGCATAAGAAAATCATACAATAAATCAATTTTTCAAATAATTTGATAATATTAGGAGATTTCGGCTGTTCCTTTCTTTGCAGCCGGTGTTACGGTCAGGAAAAAGCCAAATAAACCCGTGGGGTTTTCGTGACTGCATTCGCATGCGGGCAGGAAAACCTGCCTGGTCACAGAAACCCCTGCCGTCTTATCTTTATCTCTTTAGCAAATATAAGAGCGATATTTTGGCGACTAAATTCTTTGAATAATAGAAATAAAAATTCCATAAAATTAAAACTTGAAATTTTATC